>JABFER010000160.1:0-179494 GCA_013618295.1 Fusarium armeniacum | reverse complement strand
GCTCCGGCTTCCGTATCCCCATCGCCGGATCTTGCGTGTTCACCAGTTTACGGCAGCGACTTCACCTACCTACATTACAGTGCTGTTTCACCAGCGCTTCACCCATTTTGGGCCTTGTAGCTTTATCTTAGAGCAAACATATCAGCTCCAATGCAATGATGGAGCTTGAATCAACAGATATCAACTTTTCCGTCTCTTGGCTCCTGGGCCTCAAGCCCAAATCCACGTATCCTTCATGGGCACGAGACTTTATGACAGATGAACCCCGTTTCCTCGTGAGCCGCCTTCTCGGCCTGCTTCCCAGTCGCAAGCCCCGCCGCCGGTTGAGAAGGAGGCGTTGTCGTTCCAAGCTTGTAATTTCTTCCACAGAGCCTGCCGCGGAGGACAACCAAGATGCTGTGGATGAGAACATCGATATCTTTGGTCTTGGGAAGTTGTATGGCGACATTCCTTACGAAACTGAAGATGAGTCCGATTCAGAATCTGAGGATGCACCTGTGGTGGAAGAGGAGCCTCCCGTGTTAGCAGAGCCAGAATTCCTTAGGCTTTGCAAAAATATGGAAGAGCTTCTCGATGAAATTGAGTAAGATGAACATGTACTCACTCATTTTCCCCAAAAGCCTTCACTAACTTGATATAGGAGGGCACATCTTGAAGAGAACGACGACTCCGACAACGAATCGATTGACGGCTTAGAACCCGAAGACTGCGAAGACGAATCCCCTTCGAGACTTGAATGGCTGCGACAGAAAACGGTGGAAAAAGCAGAAAACAAATACTTGGACCGGATCATGTCTTTACCGGGTCTAGAGGAAGCGAAGGCTTTCTTCCTACAGACAAAAGCCAGAGTCAAGGCCGCACAAAGACGTGAAACTGATTTGACCAAGGAAAACTTTGATGTAGTATTCATGGGCAATGAGGGAACTGGCAAGACGATGCTGTCCCGCCTCTATGCTAAATACCTCTTATCTCTCGGAGTTGTCAAGAAGTCTGGCGTCTTCACAGGTATCAACCGATTCTCGGCATACAACTTGTCCAAAACGTCAACCTTGGCCACAATCCACAACACCTGTAATGCGTGTGGCGGCTGTGTAAGTGGGGGAATTCTTACAGAAGAAACGTATTACTGACTTGCTTAGATTGCCATCATTGACCACGCTCATTTGATGAACGGCGACGAGAGCAACCTCTGGAGTCTTTATGTCAGGTCCCAAGATTTACCCGGGAAAGTAGTCTTGGTTTTCGCTGGCAACGGCGAATGGGGTCTATCAGACTTGATGGGCTATAGCGCCGAGGTTTCGAGTCACTTTCCCATTCTAAAACTGCCGAATTACACTGCCCATGAACTACAAATGGTTTTCCATGGTATGATGCGGAAATGGTTCAAGAACAGAATGGAAGTCGAGGGTGGTTATTACGGCCTCTATGTCAAGATCCTGGTCCGCAGAATCATGTCAGATGCCAATGACAAGACTTTTGGCAACATTTGGCCGGTTAAAAAGGCATTCCTTGAAGCTTGTAGACGGCAACTTGAACGCTTCATACAAGCCAGGAAGACCGGGAATTATCTGGACGACTACAAGATGACAAAAGAAGACCTTTTGGGCAACAGACCCTCGCTTGGTCCTGACAAGAGCCCTGCCTGGAAGGAGCTTCAAGAACTTGTCGGCCTAGACGATGTGAAGGAATCTATTCTCTCTGTGGTGAGCCAAGTAAACCAAAACTTTATCAGAGAGATGCGTGGCGATGATCCCTTACAAGTTTCCCCCAATCGTGTTTTCTTGGGACCCCCTGGCACTGGCAAGACTACAGTCGCAAAGCTTTACGGCAAAGTTCTAGCAGACTTCGGGCTTCTATCGAAGGGTGATGTTATTACCAAGACTCCCGCCGATCTCCTGGACCGCTACATCGGAGGGTCCGAAAACAACACCAAAGAAGCGTTGCGAGAAGCCAAGGGGAATGTCTTGATCATTGACGATGCCCACATGCTAGACCCTGGTACGAATGGTAGCAGCGGCAGCTCTAAGAACGGCGACTTTCGGGGTGCTATCATCGATACCATTGTGGCCGAGGTTACTGGTGCCGCTGGAGAGGACCGGTGCGTCATCCTCTGCGGATACCCAGAGCAGATGAAGGAGATGTATGCAAACACAAATCCCGGCTTGGCACGAAGGTTTCCTCTAGACGCAGCATTTGTTTTCGAAAACTTTAGCGAGGAAACATTGAGCAAAGTGTTGGACCTCAAGTTGGCAAAGGAGAAGTTGATCACCACTGAAAAGGCACGAGAAGTTGCCATGGAGGTCTTGAAGCGAGCTTCTGTTCGACCAAACTTTGGTAATGGAGGCGAAGTGGACAATCTGCTGTCTAAAGCCATTTTGGCCCGATCTCGTCGCATTGCCAAAGAGAAAAAGCCTGATGACGAAGATCTTGACGCTGTTCCTCTAGAACCTCAGGACTTCGACGCCGACCACGACCGCTTGTCACACGCTGTGAAAAACACTCGGGCATTATTTGATGAGTTTGTCGGATTCGAAGAGATTATTTCCAAGTTCGAATCGTATCAGTACATGGTACAAGGTATGCGAATGCGCAATGTTGACCCACGGCCGTACGTGCCGTTTACCTACGTCTTCAAGGGACCTCCAGGAACTGGAAAAACGTCAACAGCACGAAAGCTCGGTGAAATCTTCTACAACATGGGTTTGCTTGCCGCACCTGATGTCATAGATGCCTCAGCATCGCAGCTTATTGGCGAGTATTGCGGCCAAACTGGTCCCAAGACTCGCCGTCTACTTGAATCGGCTCTTGGTAAAGTGCTTTTTATCGACGAGGCCTACAGACTCAACGGTAGTCGCGGATCATTCGCTGAAGAGGCAGTGAGCGAGCTAGTAGATGCGGTGACAAAGCCACAGTTTGCACGCAAGCTTATTATCGTTCTGGCAGGCTATGAAGAGGACATGGACAGACTTCTACGCAGCAACCAAGGAATCAAAAGTCGATTTGCCACCGAATTCACGTTCCGTCCTATGCGAACGGAACAGTGTATCGAGCAGCTTAGACAGGTTGTCGGAAAAGTCGGCATTACTATCCAGCCAACACCCGAGATGGAGACGAGTATTCGCACGTCTCTGTTCTCCCTCCTGCAACGTCTGAGTAATGACAAAGGATGGGCCAGTGGCCGCAGTATTGAAACCCTTGGAGAACGACTGATTGGCCAGATCTTTAAGGAATGTGCAATGAATAACTATACCGGTAAAGACTTGTTTGTTACAGGTCGCCAGTTGGTAACCATACTTGGGAAAGCATCTGGTGTCCCGTATGCCAGCATTAGGATGCCTGGAGTCCAGACTCCTATGGGTGCCAAGGTGATGACGCTTAAGGACCTTGAGACCTCGGAGTAAAGGGGACCAGATTCCTGACAGGAGGAGATATGCCAGGCGTCATATTTTGCTTTAAGCATTACCATTGTGTGTAGCTGTTATTTTGGGATAAGATGATGCATCATGGGTATGAAATCATCAGCGTATGGCTGTTTTGGAGTTCTAGGGTTATCATCTTTCCCTTGCGATAGCTTCCAATTAATTAGCGGTTTGGCTATGATAACGTTAATGACATTCTATTTTGCAAAAAGAAAAACCAGAAAAAAAAAATAGTTCCTGGGTATCGTGTGAATCGAACCATGCTAATTTACATTGCAAATACTCTCTGCCTGTATAATGGACTCCTCCGATTTCCCGATCGCCAACAATATTGGTAACAGTAACATGATGTTAGTTACACGATCAAAACCAATAAGCCTTTGATCTTCGCCCGACATAATTGTACAAAAACTATTCATGTCATGCTGTGTCTCAGTCGACTCGATCTGCTACGGCTAGAGGCCACTGATGGCGAGCTGGCTTTCTCAGATTTTGGTGACTTCGACGCGCGTACCTCAATGGCGGCAGAAACACGTTCCGAGCTCGACGAACGAATAGGGTCTGGCGCTGACGTGGCTCGGCTCGTGGGAGATTGACTTTGCGGGTTACACGAACGGAAGGATTTGTTGTCGGGAGAAGCCGACTCACGAACGAGCTCATCAACATTCATAGATGGCGAGACTTCAACTATCATACGGGCTGGCGCCTTGGAATAGCTCTTGATGGTAGGAGCAACACCAACATCGCTTCCAGCATGACGCTCGTCTGCAAGGCTCTGCGCCCACGCCTCGCGAAACACAGCGCCTAGACTGACAGCCACCTCTCGCGCAACACTGTTTCCGACAATCTTCCATTGATCTGACGGATTACCCAGCAAGACTTCGTGATCGCGAAAACCTTGTGCTCGGCGCGCCTCCATAATGGTCAGGACACGATTCTCAGACCAGTGTAGTGTTCGACCATTCTTTCCATCACTCGGGCTTTGGCCTGTTACGATTGTCTCGATAAGACGGTCGGGACGCTGTCGACCGTATGCTTTGGAAGCTGGGCCTCCCCGACTCAGCGGCGATTCACCCTCTTCCGGGAAGATGAGACGGTCAGCAGGCGTGAGAACGCCCGAACCAGCCTTCTTACAGTCCAGGCCGAACCATGCCTGGGCAAAGTTCATGCCCCAGGGTCGTGTGGGGATGAGACTAATCTTATTTCGAAGATTGCTCGTCATACCGAGGGACACACGATGATCGGGATATGAGACGCATATATCCGGTTTAGCATCGTAAACCGGGGGAAGACCAGCGGTTGCGGCGCGAGCGGAGACAAAATTGAATGGTGTAGCAATGGGCATGATTCGTTCCGCCATTGGATCACCAGTCGGGGTACTCCCAATTCCATATTTCTTGGTATGCTCTGGATGTGCATGCGTGATATGCGGTCGCTGAGGAAGATGGTGGCCTGGTGCGGCGAAGACAACAAAAACCCGAGAGCGACGCTGAGGCGAGCCGCAGGAAGAAGCATCGAGGAAGAAGAACTGTGTTTGGTACCCAAGTCCGACGATTGCGCAGATAAGTTGGCTGAATACGTCTTGATCGCGATTGACTTTGCTATGGATGATACCGGGGACATTCTCGAGGAGACCATACCGGGGGCGATAAAGGTCGATGAAGGAGCCGAAAGCTGCAACGAGGGATTGGTTCTTTCGCTGTGCAACAGTGGTTTTGTCATTGGTCAGCAGAGAAAAGCCTGGACAAGGACTGCCGCCTGAGATGAAATCGACGTCTCCAACCGGAGGAACGTTCTCTGTAAATTCGCCTTGGATGGCGAAACGTTGCATGTCGTCGATCGAGCCTAAGAATGGATGTACCGCACCAGGACTCGAAGTGTTAGCCATATAGGTGTGCAGGGCCTTTCCGTCGTAGTCGTTTGCCCATCGCATCTCGATACCACCTCCATCCTCTAGGCCACGACCAAAGTTTCCGCCTCCGCAAAAAAGATCAAGTCCACGCAACCTTTGCAGAGGCCCGGACGGATCATATCCTTGGCGAAGTGAGGAAGGCAATGTCTCAAGAGGCAGATATGACTTCGCAGCAATCTCTTCGTCAATGACTTCTTCATGCGTAATGTAGAAAAAGTTGCCCACGCCGTCACGGTCGTAGGGTGTCGGTATCATCTCCTGAGCTTTGAAGAAGCGGACGTAACAAGGCTCGAGAATGCGCCGGTCCTTTACCTCAATGAGGTTCTCACTATATACCAGCTCATTCGGTCGAGCATTCTGTGCCTGGGGGTCAACTTGATGTCTCCTCAGGAGCCGTCGGAATCTGTAAATGCCAGTGCCATCCTCTTCATAAAAGGTTATGAATTCGCAAGGCTCGGACCGACCACTCGCCTTATCGAGCATAACGAGTCGAGTCTCGCCGGGTTGATAAAGCGGTATCTGGGAGGGTTTTCGCTGATGCGAGCATTGTAGATGATCGTTTTCAAGGGTTATCCATTTCCGCTCAGCAACGACATAAGTTTGGCGACAGAAGAACTCCGCTGTGGTGGTTGATGTTCCTCCAAACTCAACCTCGTGAACCCCCATGATTTCATCTTCGGAGATCTTGGAAGGTTCATCGCAAGAGCAATGGTCAGAGAGAAATAGCTCGTTATTCCATGGGTATTTCATCAAGGCACAGAGGGTATCAACCGGCCGATAGTACCAAATGACATCGAAAATCCGGACGCCCTTCTTATTAACACGTACGCGTTGTACAAGGGCGAGCCAACGGTCAACGTCACTGAACCCATGCGAAAGATCACGTCGCCATTTTGTGCCAGAGTCCTCACCATCTCTCCGTGTCGAAATGGTGTCGCCAGGTTGGATGTCTCGAATTTGCTGTTGGCCAGCCGTTGAAATGTTTTTAGCATTTTGGTGAAGCGGCGCCGAAAGCTCAAGGTGCCGTTTCTGTATCAGTTCGTTTCGTAACAACTCTGTCTTATTGCTCAGCTGCATTGCTTCAAGGCGATCACCGAAAGGCAGATGGTTGAAACAATCATAGATGTACTGAGTGACGATGGTTGCGGGAACACCTTTGGCGATCTTCCCTTGGTCGTAGTCTACTTGATCTGCGGGTGACGCCGTTCGACTTGCAGATCTGGATGACTTCAGACGTGTCTCCTTGTCGCTCTCTTTACTCTTTGGAAAGCGTTCATACCTTCGAAACTCCCATATCTCAGCCCACAAGGTGTGATAGTATGTTCCGGCGTAGTCCAACACGCCGATGGCTTCCTTGTGTAAGAAAGCCAAGTTCGCAACAATAGAGGTTCGAAAGTCGACGCTTGGATGCTGCTCTCTCCATGATGCAAAGATAGGGTCTGTCTTGTGCGTCTTGTCTAGCCAATTGCTGAAATTTGAGCGGAAATGAAAGATCGTAACATCTTGATTGTTTTCTCTTATCACCTTAAGATAGTCAACAAAGTGTTTGGCGAGGTCGGCAACCCATAGGAATGGGTCGAAGAAACGGCGGTACTCTTTGGCGGGACGGTTTAGTCGGTAGTAGATGTTTTTCTTGAGGTTTATAGCTGACTGAACCCAGATTTGGTCGCGTACAGTGTGCTTGGATAAAGAGCCGTAATCGCCAATGGGCAAAGCTCGTATGGGTACATGCCGGACAAAGAAAGCCCTGTCTCCTACACTCAACTTTCCATCGAAGAAAATGTTGCTGTGACCTGTCTTTGTATCCAGATGATGAAGTGAGCACATCTCTTGTTCATATTTTTTGCGCTCGCAGTAAACGGCAAAGTCATTGAGCTCAAACTCAACGAAGTCATCGGCGTCTTGACCTTCCCGTTTCGTTGCCTCCAAGAGTTGAGCGACGACCTTGTATTCCTTTTCGATTGGTACACCAGGCTCAAAGGGCTCATAAAAGGATCGGGGGATTAGGAACAAAGCCTCCGGAAGCTCAAATCTAACAGAGTTACTCAAAGGAAGATCAGGTGTGTCGACTTTGACCACGGTGCCGTCATCCTGTTCCAACGAGTCAGCCGTGGCACCGGCTTGATCGACTGTGAGGCCAAAATCTTCTTCTACTGTCATTCCTGACTCGACAGCGTCGATCATTTCGACATCTATGCCCTCAAAAAGGTCCCCCGGACCCGAGTCATAGTTGGGTGGGCTAGGAGCAGGCGACATTGAAGATAGATCGACCTGTTCCATCACGCTCATGCGGTCTTCCTCTTTTTCCTCCGACTCAGCAAACTTGGTCCACATCTTAGGCGTTCCATGGTCGATGCTGGTTTGCGGTTCTTGTGGAGCAAAAGCGTCCTCAAACACACCATCAAAACCGTAGTTTTGATTCAAAGATGTCATCCAGTCGATGTTGGGATTAGCTAACACCTCTGGAGGGATGTCAATCCCGTCATCTTCGTCTAGGTCGATATGCTGAGAATGGTTAACGACCGTATCTCATTGGTACCGGATTTCTCATCTTACCGGCATATTGGTCGCCTTGCCCCCTTCTATTGAATACACGCCATGAATGTGAAAAGTTCGATTAAAAGGAAATGAAGATTTCAGCAAACTTGATCTAACTGAACCTGCTTCGCGATGAGTAGACGATTCTGACGAGCCCAACAGTAACGAACGCTCTTCCCGAAACAACAAGGCTTGACTCTATATAGTCTATAGAACAAGGGAATGGAGTACAATGAGATGAGTCGCAAATGGTGATTACTAAAAATTGCGACGCGCTCAGCAAATGATGAGGTGCGCGCGGACCCAAACAAGGCAAAATCTGAGTTGACGAGAACAAAGAAAAGTAGGAGTGACTTGAGCTCCAAGTCGTTGCAAAAACAAGAAGAAAAAGAAAGAAATATGTGGTGGAATTTGGTTCTATCGCGTCTCTTTGTTTGATGGGTGGGTTAGAGGCAAGGAAGTATTAAAAGACAAGCATTGAATGACTGCCAATTTTGGACTCACGCAGTGAGTGACACATGCATTGGCTGTACCTGCCAGGAAGGACGGCGCCAACCCTTTAATAGCTAAGATACCCGCTGGCAGGTGAGAGGAAGGTGCCTAGGTATGGAGGAAACTCCTTCTAGAAGCTTTGACATGGGAACCATTTCATGAGGTAAGGTTTGAAGATTAAGTAACTGTAGAGTAGTCTAATGGACTCCAGAAAAGTTGGCCTCTGAGATTTACCTAGGATACAAAAACAAACAGCCTAAAAGGTCTGACCTAACTACTAGACTAGGTAGGTAGCATAAACTGATCCCCTACTTATTTCGTCTCTTATGCTCCTAGCGGCCAATATTACTGACACTCTCTGTGATGGGTTGTGTAGTCTACAATAAACAGATGCATCCGAAAAAACAACAACCACCGAAAGCATGTCGAATTCTTTTTCGACGCTCATTCGTGCTAGATATATAACTTAACCGCCCATGCATTAACTCTTTCTCATCTGTTGGTATACCCCTTCGAACCAGAACGCCGTATAAATGCATCTCATGATACCTAACCCATGTACCAAATCAATATTGCTCTCGTTACTTTCTTCGGCGGAATCTACTATTGAAGCCTGGTCCACCTTTGGCCCCGTGGTTTCTAAGCTTCAATCTTTGGAAGTTTGCATGAGCCAGCTCATTCACCTTTCGTGCTGCTTTCTTGACCGTGCCCTCCTTCTTTTGTGCGGGCTTCTTCTTCTCAACTATCTCATCGAAATCAGATCCAGCATCCTCGCCGTCAACTTGTGTTTCGTCGTTTTCCACATCGCTTTGGGGGTTTCCTGTCATGTTCTCGGGCCTATTGACACGGACTGGACGCATCTTGGCCATTCTTGTTGTTCGCTTCTGACCCTTCTTCTTATATACCCTCGTAGGGTTGTCTCCCTCCACTGGGCTGTCGTACACGCCTTCGTCATCAAACCCGCCAAGGGGCAGTTGCCGTGTTTCGTTATCGTCAACCAGTACATCGTCCTTAGCCTTGGACGGGAAAAGTGTCTTTGGCTTTGGTTCGCTCATTCCACTATCCTCAATGTCGCGTAATGCGTCGAGATCGTCATCCAGGTTCTCCTCTTCAACCTTCCGGAGACTTGCCACAATTTCACTGAGACCTCTTGTAAATGGTTTGCGTGGTAGCCGCAAAGGAGCTGGGGCATCAAAATCGCCGTTCTCCTCCAGAACAGGTAGAGTATTGCGCTTCAGAAATGCCGGTGTGTCGAACTGAAGTTTCGAAACCGAGGAAGGTGTCACAGCATCCTTGTTTCCGTCCTTGTTCTTTAACGGAGTCATGAAGTGGTTCAGTCGCTGTCGTTTGCTGGACGACATAGGTGTTCGGCCGAGCCTTTCTTCGTCGTCATCCGTTGCTGCTGACCTCTTACTTGGAGTTGCATCCACCTTACGGGCGGATCCCGTCTTGGTCACAGAATCTCTCTTTGACGGTGTTCCTAGCTCTTTCTCTACCAGCAAGTCGAAAAGCCCAAGTACCTGGCCATCTCGTTGTGGTGTCGGGCCAACCGAGGTAACAGACGCGGGACTGAACAGTTTCCGTGATATGGCTGGGGTATTCATGAGATCATCATCGTGCTGTTGGGTACGGTTCTTGGCTGGAGTTTCGATATGCTTGTTCTGTTTCGTGGGCGTTTGTGCTGGCAGGCCATCTGATTTTCGCTTTATGGGCTTGGGGGCTTCCTTGGAAGGGAGTGGTATTTTGCCTGAAAGAATGTCACGAACCTTGTTGTATTGCTTGTATTTCGCAGCTGCCCGTTGTCAGAAAGGCGATACTCTATGGGGCCGTAGATCTTACCGATATCTTCGTTTGCTTTAATATCTCCTCTTCCCGGCTTCTGGCCGTCGTGTGATTTTGCCCATTCTGTTTCCCAAGTTTTTAGGTCGATGCGCAATTGCTGCGATTGACTTTCATATTCAGTTCTCGTATTTTCATCCATGTTTATGGCTTTATGACTGGGTTGATTGGAAATTTGTGTGATCTTGACGAAGAAGGAATAGACAGCAGTGAGTTGGGTGATCATGAGGGGAGTAGAGATGGAATTGAGTGTCGCGATTAATTTAGCACATAAAACGCGTAACGCTACAGTGATTATAATGCAGGACGCGAACCACTCAACGCGAGTCCCACATTGTCATGACAGGTACAAGAGGTACCTAGGGGTGGATAAATGTGTAGAATTAACCTCCAAGTGGTGACGCTACTAACACTACCAGGTACCTAGGTAGGTGCTAAAGTACCTACCCTTGTACCGCACTGGCCACCCACCTCGAATTCTACTAGGTACCTACCTTAGTACCTACTAGGTAGGTAGTCCATCCATCATGGATTATTCATCCTCATCACTCTGGTTCAATATATTTCCTTTCTTACGCTGGACCGCTTAGATATATCCCATTGAAACCTCATAGACACTCTGGGCGCCGCATACCTTCGAATTCCGCGCAGACTATGGAAGTAGCACAGCCTGCAGACGATCTACAACGCCAAGTCCTTCAAAGCACCCTCGACGAAATCGCGAATCGGGAAGAGGACGTCACCGACTGCTGCGTCATCTGCCTCGAGAGCATTACCGAAGTCTGCGAATCCATCCCTTGTCATCACCGAAACTTTGACTATATCTGCCTGCTCAGCTGGCTTGAACAATCGCCGAAATGTCCCCTCTGCAAAGCTGTTGTCTCGCAAGTTCGCCACGCCCTGGATGAACCTGTCGCAAAGACCTATATCGTTCCCAAACCTGCTCCAGAACCTGAGAAGCAGCGATACGATCATAGGCCATATGCGCCATCTACTCTTCGTCGTCAAATTCCTTCGCGACGACGTCCTTATGCCCGCCGATCTCGTTATGAAGCACCCAGCTTGAGCCCATCAGACGAGATCGCACGACGAAGAGATGTGTATCGCCACAACCGATATTCAAAGCATGTGGGGACAAATAGGCTATCCAGATATCGTGAATTGACTCCGGCTGTTTTCTGCGCAGATAACGAACTAGTGTCGCGTGCGCGCATGTGGATTCGGCGGGAGCTTCAAGTCTTTCCCTTCTTGAGTCCTGATGCCGAAGAGACCGGACCAAGACCTAGCCCGAATACCTCTAGGAGTGCCGTGGAACAGCGAAGAGCTAATAATGCCGAATTTCTTCTTGAGTACATCGTCGCCGTTTTGAAGTCTGTGGACATCATGGGTAGCACTGGTCAGGCCGAAGAGATGATATCGGACTATCTGGGAAGAGACAACACGCGACTATTTCTACATGAGTTGAGAGCTTGGCTCAGAAGTCCATATACAAAATTAGCGGACTGGGATAGAGCTGTCCAATATGAAACGTCTGCCCAGGACGCTCTTGGAGTTGATACCGAACAGGCCGGCAACTCAAACTCAAGTTCGAGGCAAAATCACCAGGAAAATAAGTCCAGAAATTCTACTAACTGGAACTTTTCCCGAGGACAAGGCGATTATTATCGCCCCGGAGGTCGTACGCAACGACCCAGAGGAGTACATAGACACGAACCATATACCAGACGGCACAGTAGAGACTCATAGAGCACAGTATATAGATGGGCTAGACATGGATATAATACCCGGGGAAGAACCCCATCTTCATGAATAATAAGAACGAATCACCAATCAAAAAGTTCCTTTCGTTGCTGCCTTTTCTCCCTGAGCGATGAGTTTAAAGCATACTGCCTAGCGGGCGGAGTTCCGCCCTCCTATTGAAACCCTATGAATCATGTCGTTGACTTTGTCAAGTGATTAAAATGTCCAAGATGCTCAGATTGGAATTTAAACCAGCTGATATTGCACTCGTCAGTTTCATCACATTCGAGGCTTTTCCTTCTTGCATTCTTCGTTTATCGAATTTCTTTACAAAAGAAGTCGACCATTCGCGCCAGCAACATCATCATGCCTACAATCTCTATAAACATCATCTCAGACCCCGTCTGTCCCTGGTGCTTCATCGGTGCCCTCCGTCTCTTTCGCGCCATAGCCCTTTATCTCAAAACTGTCTGCTCCAGCGATACAATTGCCACCAAGTGGCACGCGTACCAACTCGACCCTGACACGCCCACTCAACCTCTTGTGTCAAAAATAGCATCCAAATGGGGCACTGATCAAGTCCCCGCTGTGAAGGCCCGCCTCAACGGCATTGCGAAGAGAGAAGGCTTTGAGTTCAATTTTGACTCGACAATTGGGAACACGAGAGATGCGCATCGGTTGGAGAAGTTGGGGAGGAAGGTTGGATTGGAGATGGAGGTTGCAATGGAGATTATGAGGATGTACTTTCTAGGAGGAGGGGACATAACGAGCAAAGAGGATTTGGCTGGCGCGGCTGAGAGGGCGGGCGTTGATAAGGATGAGGCGAGGGAATGGCTGGCGTGTGACGAAGGGGGTGAAGAAGTTGACGCCGAGGTGACTGAGATGCAGAGACTTGGTATCAGAGGGGTCCCGCGATATACCATCAACGATAAATTCACTATAGATGGGGCAGAGGATGTAGGGGATATTCTGGAAAAGTTGGTTATGGCACGAGAAGAAGCTATTGCTCAGGAGTCCGCAGGCATATAGTTGCAACCCATACATCACCAAACTCAGAGGAATCATAGACGGTGTGGGATAAACCATCTTCATATCTCATAAGGGTATCATATCGGTGCTTTCCACCTCACATTCTCATCAGCCCCCTAAGATCCTTCTCCATCTGTCTCAATCTCACCTGCAACTCCCTTTTCTTAATTTCCATCTCCTTCGCCTCTTCCTCCTCCCGTCTCAAATCCTCCTCAGTCCACACATCGCCCTCATCTTCTTCCTCTTCTTCTTCGTCGAAGTAATCCCGATGATCAAGACTGGCCAGCTGCTCCGCCTGCTCCTGAACTCGCGCTTCGTAGTATGCTGCGGTATTCTTTCCGTGCGCATGTTTACTCCTCAGTGTAGCAATGCGCTCACGCGCGCCAGGTAACTCGTACACACCGCAGAGCTTCTCCGCGCCTCTAAGGAGTATGTTGACGTCTACATCGCCTTTACGATCCGACTCTCCGCGCCGCAATTCCTCATGCATTTGGCCGCCCAGGACAGCTGCCACGGCGGTCTGTCGACGAGGATGTGTACCTGTCCGCTGCGGAGGCCCCGTGGTTACCTCACCAGAAGCTACGTTAAACACAGTCTGGCGCCTACTCGAGGACTTCTTCTTCTCCGGTTCGGTAGGTTTGAGGGTCGTTGAAGGTGGTGGGGGTGGTGGTACGGAAAAGAGGGCGCGCTCGTGAGGTTCGGTGTCACGAATGATGGATGTGATATCATGATTGGAAAGCAGAGCATTTGTGAAGATTTTTGGCGGAGGGAATCTGGAAATAAGAGTTTAGTGGTAGACAATAAAGCAAGGCTGGCAACTCACGGAAGATCGTTGATGCCCTGACAGGAATATCCGATCTGTTCAAGGTGCGCCGAGATCAGCGACATTGTGCAAAATTGTCAGGTCACGCTAGAGGAGACGAAATGCCTCTGGTAGAAAATTTCGGTATGAAACGCGAATTTCAATATGTACACGGCGTTGTCGGCGGAGGGAAAGGACACTCTCAACATGTATTGAAATGAATCCTAAGAGATGATATTGTATTGACGATAGTGGAGTTTCAAAACAATGAGCGCGGGCAGCTCTTATCGATAAGCGATATCATGGTGACTTACACGCCTCAAGAATGACTTGTTCACAATATTGAAATAAATGGCTTAATCATTGCCACCTGAAATTGAGCAATCTCTTGCTTGATTACTGGTTTTACTGGCAAAATTGACTACGAGTCATTCCATAGCCTTCAATTTGATAAGTGTTGTTACATTTACCTCAGGTGAGGTTCACAAAGAATCTGCTGGGATCTACCTCAACAGAGACAATTGATCATCGCATAAGAAATCAATTCAAGGCATAGTGACTTAGATTTACTTCCCTGAAGATCTGCCAAGACGAGGTTTCTTACACTTAAACAACTAAACTTACTTTTGGTAGCCAGACAGAAAAGACGGGACGGGACGTAAGAGTTAACAACACCGCTGCTGGGTCCCGGTGATGGAGGTCACCGACATTTCGATTGTGTACATGTCATGATGCATGCATTGAAAGATGACACAACCAGGACAAGAAACTTCAATCTATCACAATTTCATATTGCTTCAATAGTAACGATGAAATGCCAAAGGAGGACTCTTGAGCGCCTGCTAGACTTTACTCATTTTCCTCCGCATACATAATCTTTCTTTTGTATCCAAACAACATCCATCTTATGCTTGCAAGTAACAAACAGTAAAAATCTAAAGGTATCCCAATGAATTCCAATGCGACAATCCCGTATTCGCCTCGTTGTGTTGAGCCTCGATGTTAGTTCTATGCAAAACATCCAATATCATCTCATCTGTTCAATGTTGTCCTCATCTTTTGATGCACGCCTAGCGCATAAATGAACCATGAAGCTTGGCCGAGGCGAAAGCAATTAATGGACCGGCGTTACTGAACCCTGGCAGGCTCAGGGGCTGGCTGGTCGGTGCGGGCGGTGTCATGCTTGTGTGTGTTGTTAAAAGGAGAGTCGTCGTCGTCGTCGTCTTCAGAGGGACCCCTGGTCGCCTCCTGTCCTCGTAATGTCATTAATGGCAATGCCCGTAGTGGCCAGGTCAGCTTGAAGGTTGTTATGGCTGATATAGTGTGTAAATCGAGCTCTAACTTGAGTCCATCTCCATAATTTCTATGGCCCAATAGGGTAATTCCCTGGCTAGATCCTCATGCGCCACAAGCTCATCCTCACTCGAGTCAGGTTCCTCAAGTTCCTCGATTCGCGCAGGAGGTGGAGGGGGGTCGTGGAATAACAGACTCGTTCGGTGCATCTTTCTTCGCATGCGACGTGCACTAGAGCCGACCTCGTTGGCATCAAGTCCTTCGCCGTCGTCTTCAGAATCGCTGAGTTCGCTGTGTGTTCGTTTACCAAAGCTGCTACCCATGCTCATCCGACGTATCCTCTTAAGTCGCTCTCGGTGCTTAAGGAATATCGCTTCTTCGTCGGGCATACCTTCAGGGTCAGCCCCTTGCTCGGTTTCCGATGTTTCGTTGCTGCAATTGAGGTTTCGGAAATCCTTGACCATAGTTTTATGCTCTTTTCTATGTCTTGATCTTGACCTTGAGCGACTGCGGTTGGATTCGATCTCGGTGGGCTGTAAGACATCCAATCCGTCACAATCGCTGTCCATAGGGTCAACGTCTTCGAGCGTGAAATCGTGAGAAACTGTCGCAGTAGTAGTAACAGTAATATGAGAGGCCTCGACTTCGTCAGTAGCCTCGGACTTTTCTGATTCTGCGTCTGAGTCAGATTCAGAAGTGTCTGAATCACTAGAACTGTTGGTGTCGTTGTCAAGGTCAACATCAGAGTCATCAATTGGCGAGGACACAGCCGGGCCGGTAGCATTTCCCATACTGCGTATACTGGGGCTCGCCGACTCATCATCGTCTTCGCTACTGCTATCCTTATTGCTGCTGTCGCCATCGTCCATGCCGGACGAGGAAGACGAACGAGGACTCAGCTGCTCGGGCCCCAGCGAAGGTCGATAACTGAATTGATGTCCATCGCCAACTGGCCTGATGTTAGGATCCGAGTCCAAGGGTTGGAAATAATCGTGAAAGTCAGGTTGGCGCCTCGGTTTTAGACTGGTTTTGCGAGAGAAAGGCGGCGACGTGGTGGGCGTCTCCGGGGGGGAATTTGGGTCGGCGGTGAGAGGTTCATCCTGGGTTTGTACTTGGGCTTGAAGTTGAGCGACGTTGAGGTTTGGCGTCTCGGGGCGCCGCCGAAGGTTGCTGCTTTTTTTCGGCGGCATGGCTGATATGGTGCACATACAAGACCTTGGAATTGAGGTCTAGTAAGAAACGTATATATGATATGGGACAAGGCAGAACCCAATTGAGTCAAAGGAACCTTTGCTCGACCAATTGATAGAAAAGGTGTCTGAGACTGGGTCTGAAGTGTTGAGTAAGATCGTCAACACGGTAAGTCGAATCGATTTTGGAAGATATCTTATCGATCAACGTAGAGTCAGGTATGTGTTGGACAGGCGGTTTGGTAGGCGTTGATGTGGGGTAAAGCAAACGGATTGAAGCGAGCCGATCCAGAAGTAAAGAGAGTGAAGGTGAATATATTCTTAAATGCGGCGGCAAGATTGGTGTAAGGGTGGTATCGGTCAAGACAACAATGGAATGTCTTGACTTGGAACGAAGGAAGGAGAGGATAAGAGAGAAGAGAAGAAAGAAAAAAAATTGTAATCGTCGACTACTGCAAGCAAGACAATGCAAACCTAGGCCAGGTATGCAGCGAATAGTGCTGGTTTGGGGCGTGGGTGAGAACGTGGGTGTGAGTGAGACCTAGAGCTAGAGCTCGAACGTGGGTGTCGTCGAATATCGACGTGGGTGTGGTTGTGTTATGCAACAGTGGGTTAGGTAGCCAGACAAGACAAGGTAGAGATGGGATCCAGTACTACGCGGGGCTGCCAGCAGAGCATAAGAGGATGCAATGCACCCAAGTGGTCAAAGGTGGGAGTGAGAGGGGAACGTAGATGGAGTCGATTGGGCCCCTGGCTCAAGTCTGCCTTTGGATACGGTGGGTGATTTGGCGATATGCCTCCCTTCTAGGGCCCTCGATAGTGTGGTGTAGGTAGCACAAATGATGATGCCAGCACTGACCCTGCGTTCAGGAAGATCAATTGGCTCGATCAGGGGAAGTCGGAAACAAGAATAGAAGGCTCAAGGAACCCCAAAAGAAGAAGCGGAGGTGAAGACAAGACGTGGGACAGAACAAACCAAGGCCTGGTCTGTTCGCTGGGGGGTGGTCCCGTCAGATTCAGGTCTTCGCTTGGTTCAACTTTAGGCCTCAACCCAGTCTATACCGATATTTGAGTTGACCAGCTAGTAGCGGATGATAATAATACGTAGTAGCAGGAGAAATGGTTGGGGTGATGAAATCAATCAATCAATGCGATTGTCGTCGACGATAAACGATAACAATAGCGATAGTCAGGGAGTCAGAACCCAAAGGAGAAATCTCCAACACGGAGAAGATGATATACGACTTGTGTTTGGGGTCATGATAAGTCTTTGTTGTAAAAGGTGACAGGATATGTCCTGGAAGAGGGACAGAGAGCAGGTAAAAAGAAGTCCCGGGGGGATCTTCTCGGTCCGCTTATCGCAATACGGATCGAATTGATGATTCAGTCAGTTGCAGGCCCCTACTGCGATAGCCCAGGCGAGCGATGTGGGCAGTCAAAGCTATATCCTGTCTGTGCAGTAGAAGAATCTCACCGTCGAGATTAGTATAGCGTTGGTTATCAATCCTGTTTCTGGTTTGCCTTTCACTTGGAACAAAGCGTTACAAGCGAAAATGACAAAAAGAAAACAGAAAAAGAGGGAAAATAAAAGAAGAAGGAGGAGGGCGAGAAAAGAAGACACAAGTCGGGAGAGGGGGAGAGATAAAATAAAAATAAAATAAAAGAGTACCTACCTAGACTAGATAGGTATCAAAGGACCAGCGCAGTCCAGCCCAGATGCAATGCAGGTGAGATGGAGGGAAGGATGTAGACTATAGGCAGGAGTCAGGAGGGGTCAAACGTCAAACGAGGTCAACAGGCCGCACTGCGCTGAACGGTTGCTCATTGCTCAACTGACTGCTGAACTGAGGTGATGAGCGAATGTACAACAGAAGAAATTGACTTGATGTATGTCCAAAAATGGTACCAGTCTGGTACGGGACAGTACAGCGATGATCGGGCAACCTCACTTGTAAGTCGAGCCAGAGCCGATCAACAGCAGACCAGACGATGTGCCGGGCCGAATGACGAGCTGTAGAACGGCAGATCAACCACTCAATTAATTGTTAGTGAGGCTAGCCAACTAATAACCAGACTGAACATCACAGACAAGCAGCGACGAGAACAGAGCCCTACTGGCCTTGGTTCGACTTCACACTGGCCGGCAACAACCAAGGACAGCCATTGCATACAAACCTCAACCACGGGACAGTCTGCTCTGGTCTAGCACAATAGCAGGCTGAAGTTGACGATCTTCTCTGGAGAAGCGGCTCTTTTTCGTTTGTGCGCAAAAGGACAAAGTAAGAGTGGACTGTAGTATGCGTACCGGGGCCGGGGCCGGACTCGGATCGGGTCTGTACATAAAATTGAAGAGGTTGGGCTGCCGGCCTGTCTTCAATTAAGCGGAATGGATATCAATGTCTTAAACGGTGAAACCTGAGTGGCCCAGGTAAGATCTTGCGCCGCAGAGATGTTTCTTGGCTTAGATCTGACCGTCTTACACTCACTAGCTGTGTCTGCCCGTATCTGTCTGTCATATGAGAAACTACAGACCTTGTTTCCAAGCCTTTGAGTTGTCGAGGCTCCGGGTGAGACGAGAGGCAAAGGTACTGTGCTTATAAACTGGACTTCTGTATTCCTGTTCTCATGACTCTGGTTCAGGCTTACGCGGTCGCCTTTTTCTTTCCTGCACGCTGGGGTGGATTCTTTGGTGTAGGGCCTATATCCAGTTGGGGGCCAAAGCGCAAGCGTTAGATTGACAAATGTGTAAGTTTAAGTAATCAACGTAGAATCAACAAGACCGAAGAGACTCGGTTCTTGTAGCATGGATCGAGGTGATGGAGGTCTCGATGAGCCCGTGGCTATGTTCAGCTAAAGTCGAACACACTGCTTATACATGTCGCCCACGACCGACAGCAACCTACCTTAGGCTGCCTTGGCTGTGTAATAGTCTAGACTAGTCTACTATGTAGGTAGTTGATACAGTCCACGAAAACTGTGCTGTAGACATCTGGAGAGTATAGATATGATTCAAAACCTTAGACACAAGGAACGGCCCGCTCTGTCTATTCCCGCCCATTGAAGATTCATGTGAAAGACAAGGAGAATGAATCGATATTCGCCGAGTCGAATCGAGTCCAGCCCTGCGCAGTCTAGCCCTGCACAACTAGCGTCGGGTCTCTGCCAACACAGAATAACCTTGAAATGGAAGCTGGATATTAATACCTAAACTACACAAAGAAGAGTCTTTGCCAAGTGGGAACACATTTTCTTGAACCCTCGTACGAGGATTGGATCCGACGAACATAGAAAAAAAAAATAAGTCGCCTCCGGACTGAATGTAAATAACTCGCTCGAGCCTGATGGGACTGAATGAAAAAAGCATCGCTTCTTCTAAGCGCCGTCGTGGACCAACAAGACAAGGGGCATCACCAACATGGCAAGACTTGGGCAGCAATGCTCAAGAGGTCCAATTTAGGGTCTCTTTGGTTTGATCCACAACGCACCGGCTCTGGCCAGAGCAAGGGACTGTTTGTGCTGGTCTACAGGAACCACTGTCATGGATTGTACTGAGGCTTTTGACACGTTAGTGTGACTCTTGCCTTTAATTTTTTCAAAGCCCGTCCCACGTCCATTTTAGTCACGGCGAATACCCTGGCACTTCTGATGAAAATGCGATGATATGACGGTTGACTTGGGTTAATTAATCCAATATCAGGCTCTATCCTTCTGGCCTCGGAATGCAAACGACGATGAGCTGGCAAACATAAAACACGAATGGGAGACTCGGTGCGGCGCTCAACTTGCATTCACGCAAATTCTCAATAGCAGAATGAATTTTGGGCACATGAAGTATACAGGGTGCCGGAAGTGAGAAACGTACGATACGTACTGGATAAATAGGTACATGCTTATCCGTTTCGCTCATGATGCGAGGTACTTCTAGGATCCTGAAGGTACCAGTGCCAGTACCGATACCCATTGTTCGGTACCGAGACGCTGCTCGAGGGGGCTACCATCGTCATTACGCATCTGCGAATTCTGTTTCTGCGAGGAATTGGATCCTCCGGGCTCTATCATGCACTGCAGAGTTTGACGAAACTGGACTGATAGCTTAGAGTGTGCCTATCGCAAGAGCACACGTCTGATGGCATCATCGTGTAGCATTGGTGGTAGTCAACCGTCCCAATGAGTGGCACGGTATGCTCATCGTACAGAGAGGCTAAACTTTCGCTTATCGTTTTGACGTTTTGTAGCTGAGACAATCCGATGAATCGGGACGTCAAGGTGAAGGGTTATTGCTGTCGTGTGCAACTTTCTTGGTTTGAACCACTGGCCTGTCTGTGTATCTGATGACGCTATGAATGATGACAACTTACCTATTCAAAACCCCACGCGAGGACAATATGAGGGAGGATATCTCTGTCCAGCAGCTACTATAGTCAATTTGAAGCGTTAGTATAAACCATTAAAGAGTTCCAATTACGGTTAAATTTTAATTAACCCTAAATTTGTATCATGATGATGAATGAGGCGTAGAATGACAACTCAGTCTAGTCCGTGATAAACCTAATAAACCACTTCCCGGGCCTTGGGCGGAGACAAACGGACGGGACTGCCCCGCTTCCCCATTTTCAACGCCCCGAGCCGCTGAAACTCAAATTGCAGTTAATTGGTGGGCGACTAAGTCAACAAAACAAACCATTTCCTTGCACATCTACTACAATCCACAATGGTCAGTGAAAGCAATATTATGTGTCGCCAAAAGGTCATAATAACTAACAGCTATCTTTCATAGTCTTCGGACCCAAAATCACACGCGCGCAAGCGTGGTCGGCCTGCAAACGCGTCCAAATCTACTGCCATCAGCGCGTCGCAAGATCGGCCTGATGAATACGAGGCCGATAGCGAAGAACCTGTGCTACCGAAGCAGCGAGGCCGGCCAAAGAAACTATCGCAAGAGGATGCGACAGAAGAAACAGTAGCTCGGAAAGGTAAACCTCGAAAGAAGCGCGGCCGGTCATCTCTAGAAGACAAGAATGCGGAAACGACGACAGAAGACGTACCACAACCGAAAAAAAAGCGCGGTCGTCCTGCGCTCGGAACGAACAAAAACGACGATGCGCCAGAGCCTGATCCTCAACAGGAGGCTATAGAGGAAGAGGCGCAAGCGACGAAAAAGCGCTGGCGTGCTAAGAAGAACCAGGATGTTGAAGAGCCTGAGAAACAGGCAGCAGAGAACGAAAAGCAATTTAAGAGGAAACGCGGCCGCCCTTCTAAAGAAAAGGGGCAGAATAATAAAGAGCCTGAGCAAGAAGTGGCAGGTAATCTTGAGAAACCACGGCGCAAGAAAAACACAAAGGGACACCAGGCAGAACAGCCAGACGAGCAGCAAGAAGAGGAGCCTGAACCAGAGCCAGAAGAAGTCCAACCAGCTCCTCGCAAAAGGCGCCAACGCAAAGCGCCAGAACCCGAACCCGAGGAGCATGAGCCAGAGGAAGAGGAACAGCAAGTCAGACAGAGCCCACGGAACTCCCTAGGCAATGGCATGGGAGATGCAAATAAGAAGGGGCGCAAGTCGGAAAAGTCCAAGAAGACAGCCCGCGCATCGCAAGAAAACGCAGAGGATCAGCAGCTCGATGAAATTACCAAGAAGCGAGGACAACTAAAGGGAGGCAAAACGCAAGTCGAAGATGCCGGTGAACCTCAAACCGAGCCTGAACAACAAGAACAAGAACAAGACGCCAACAAGAAGAAACGCCGCAACAAAAATGACGCGCCCTCTGACTCGGATGAATCTCTTCCCTCCCCAGCAAAACCATATCTTCATATCGCCCCTTTCAAGCGCACCATCCGCTCCTCTCACATCGCTGCAAAGTGGTCTCCCCTGACTGGATCGTCCTTCCTCGCAGCAACATCCATACTCACGCTCGCCCAGCGACCCATCCTCCAGCGAACAGCCACGACCCGCAACCGACGAGACCACGCGACCGCAGCCTTGAACCTCGTTTCTCGCCGCATAGAACGCAAACTCGACCGCGGAGTTCCCTTCCCACCTGCGTCTTCGACGACAAGTACTCGGCGTCGCGCAGATGCAGACGGGGGTCGCGCGATGGAACTAGACTTCGAAGCAGTGCTTGACGGGAAGCAGGCGTTAGAGAAACAGCTCTACCCGGGAAAGCATGCGGTAGAGTTACTGAAGGCCGAGAGGGATAGGATGGAGAAGGAGCTCGAGAGGGATTATGAAGTGCTGAGAAGTTTAGAGGCAAATGCAAGGGCGCAGACGAGAGAGCGCAAAGATTTGTTTCGGAAAGCACATGTTCTGGCACCGACCTCGCTACCCAAGAATCAAGGCCAGGATACACAATTCGTGGCCAACAAAGATGAGGGAAGTCTCAAAGTAAGTCGATTATCATCTTGACGTTCTAAGCCTGCAGTAAAATCTAACGCTCGGTAGGAACTACTCGATACTTCCCTCGAACCTCTCGCACTTCAACTCTCCGGCCACGTTGATAGTATCTGTGGGAACCTTCAGCAGGCTGAGGGTGTCACGCCACAACTCAACCGTACAAGAGCAGCGTTACAAGACGTGTTGCAGCAATATCTAGATAGCGATACCTACGAGCAGGTCCTCCTTGGTTAGCGCTCTGTGTACGATACGATGTGATGAAACGGGGATTTGCGTTATGAATGGACGAGCGAGGCGTCTGGGTTTTCTGTTTCGAATGGGTTTGCGTTGCGACTAGCACAGCTTTGTCGAGCAACGGTGTTGGGATGCGAATGATAGATATTTATGGGCAAGAGAAAGCTCTGTGCAGCAGTTGTAGGTCAGTTATGAAACACTCAATGGTCACAATAGAAGCGAGTTATGTACACAAACCACATCTCCTATTACAAAGTATATACAGTGAAGGGAAGATGTATAGATAACAAACTCAAAGAGACAGACCGTGAGCTATGAAGACTCGGCCCCATATATATAAAGCACAATCCAGGTCTATCTATCTATAAAAACGCATCTTGTACAGTACCAAGTAAACCTGTCCAGGCTTCAAGACAAAAGAGGACAAGACGTTGCATAGGGTTAAGGTATTTGTTTTGTGGGCAAGATAAGACAAAGTTCATGATTCTCATTGAATTGTTTTGGAAAAAGGAAGCAAGCAAAAAATAGATTGTCATACATCCAGGAGAATAGTGTAAGCCTATCCAAGGGAGCCATTCCTTCACTAGATGCCTAACCAAGAAGTGACCAAGTGGTGATTAATGTACAGACGAGACTTCATCTACATGGGAGTCATCCGTAGACATTTAACGGAGACGGCGGGAGAAGCCAGTGGGCTTGGCGTAGCCTCCGGTAGCAGTGCCGTTAACGGGGTAAGGGACAACAGTGACGGTAGCCTCCAGAGTGGTGGTGGTGTCGCAGATCTCATCCTCAGAGTCGTCCTCATCATCATCTTCAGAGTCACCACCCTCAACAGCCTTGCCAGTAACAGTAGCATCATCAGCACCGTTGGTCTTGGCAGCCTCAGGGACAACAGTAACGTAGACAGTGGAGGCAGGGGCAGTGACGGTGACGGTCTCAGGGACACACTCGCCGTTGCCGTTGTTAGAGCCGTTGCCACCGTTGTTAGAGCCGCTGCCGCTGCCAGTACCCTTGGAGCCATCATCCTCACCCTCACTCTTGCCAGTGCTGTAGCCGTTGTCACCGCCGGTGGCAGGGCCAGTCTCACCGACACGCTGGATGGTCTTGGTGATGGTGCCAGTGGTGGTCTTGGTAGTAGTGGTGGTGGTATCATCCTCGGGGGTGCCGTTGCCCTTGGAGCCGTCGTCGGTGACCTCAGGGCCAGCAGGGACGGTCAGAGTCTTCTGGATGGTCTTGTGGATAGTGGTGGTAATGGTCTCCTCACCCTGGGTAAGGGTGACGACCTGGTCGGTGGTGTAGTCGGAGACAATTGTCTTCTCGGCGGGAGGGGGGTAAGCACCACCGGTGTTCATGGGAACATCGGCAGTGATGGTCTTGCCAGTAACACCACCAGTCTCAGCATCGTGGAGGACGGAGGTGTAGATGGAGCTGGCCTCAGAGACAGGGCAGACAACCTCAGTGAGAATGACGGTGTGAGTGGCAGTGAGGGTGGTCTTGTCGGACTCGGGAAGCTGAGCAATGGCAGTCTGGTCACGGCTGGGGCAGTTGGTGACGGTGGGAGCACAGCTGGTAATGGTCTCGACGACGGTGGTCTTGACGGTCAGAGTAGTCTGAGAGTCGGTTCCGTTGTAGTCTCGGCGGTAGTGGGCGTGCTGAGGGAACTGGTAGGCGTTGGCTACGGCGGCGATCATGCCGATGCTAGCGACGACGGACTTCATTTTGAAGGTTGGTATGTAAAGTTTTTTTGCGGTAGCTTCAGTTTTGTCTATGACAACGTAGATACGATGTAATGGCTGTAGAAATCGATTCCACAGTTCAGGTAGCGAGCAAGACACAGTTTTGCTTCACCAAAGAAAGTATTCAAGTTGAAAAGCGAGAAAACGCAAGTTGCTGTAGAGCTGGAATGATCGTAATGGCAAAGCCGAAAATGAATGTAATAGTCACAATTGAGACTGAACGAGTGTGTAGTTGAGATAGACAAGACTGGGAGGCAAGGTCAGAGTCGAGGCAGGACGCGGTAGATATTAAGAGAATCTGGAGTCGGGGGTTAGTACAAACTGGGCTGGAAGCGCCTCTTTTTAGCTCTTTGCATCTTTGCAGGGGAAGGAAGCGAAAGCAACCACAAAACGACGGACTGCCAAGATGCTTCGAGCATGGGTAGGTGTTGTGGTCCACCGAGAAGCCCCTTGGATATTGAAGACGGGCACACGGGCCAGGGTACAGCATCTAGAGCTTGGTCCTTGGTCCTGGCTTGGGATGAAAGAGGACCGCCGTACCCGGTGAGTACACTCGTGAACCATGCTCGGGTCTTCCATATCCGCAGCTGAAGGAGAGTTGTTAGTTGTTAGCACAAGCATACCTTGTGCGGCCACTGGTTGAGCCTGTGTGTTACATCAGGTATTAGCAAGCGTTGGTGTTCGCACGACGACTGACTAGGACGATGAGCCAGTGTCAGTGCGAAGGCGCAAGTGAGCCGACAAGGTAAAGCGTTAATAGCTCATATATCTTAGTGAGGAGGCACCATCATCCTCATCAGCATCCTTCAATCCTGTTTGGCGGCCTCGTCGGTTGGTGCGGCGTTGATGTTCTTGAGATGGACATGGATGTGATTTGATTGGAGATGTCAAAGACCAACGGTTGGAGAAGAACGAGGTTCAGAAGCCGGTGGGGCGTCGAGGCGCTTGCCTCAAGCGGCATGGTTCAGGGGCGCGGTAGGCTCTTCGGAGGCGGGCTGCCAGGGGTGCTGCCAGGGGGTTTGGAGCTAAAGAAGCACATTTTTGGTGAGCGAGCACCCTGCAATTTGGCAATGCCATTGCGACTCAGACAGAGGCAGGACAGGGCCGTTGATTGCATTTTGATGATTGTTCATGCTATATCAAAAAAAAAATTGACATGGATATCATTTGGTGTTGAGTGAGCTCTTGTAAAGCAGTTATGTTTGATGTTATTCTAACTTGATACCTAAACATAAAAATTATGTTTCAAGGAAAGAGTTCCTTCTCTTCTTCTTCCTACCTATTCCACGTCCTAGCGCCCACCACGTCACTTTTTTATGCAGGTACCATGTAGAGTCTGAGACGCCACGCGGGCCAATTAACTCTCAGTCCTTGGGCCATGACCCTCCCGAGACTCTTGTCGTTCTGGCGTACGCCACCTCATTACCTCTGCGAATAAAATGAAGACAACTTTAAGTCTGGGTGATGAAATATTACGGTGAGCGCCTACGGATACTGTGCCTGCTTGTTGCACTGCATCTGGTTTATATCAAGCCATTTACCCCTAGATATAGCGTACAGTGAGCATCGGGCCCCCAGATCAATTAATTTCAACCTTGTAGTCTATTTTGTGAGCATTTCCTCCACCAACATCAGGTGCTCCCTCCTGTAGTATTCCGCGCTTGTCAACTCACACTTGAAATCTCCGATGGGATCGGCATTGTAGTTCATAGTGTGCATGGAGTACGTACATGTTAGTGCAATTCAAACTTGGACTATGGCAAGGTTATAGAGATTCCCGAATCTTGTTGTCGGCCATCGCTTGGTCAGTCCTGACTCCTAATATGCCATATTAGCAAAGACGGTGTCCAAACATAGGAAGCATGCATTCAAAAAAGGAGGCCATCTTACTCAATCTCACCTCTGCCAAGCCCAGCTCGCCGCAGGCTAGGGGAGAGGCTAGAATAACCCAACAACTTAGAAATCACTCAAGTCAGACATTCTCTTACACGTCAATGACTGACTCCCTGCAGTGACCTTGGGCTCTCGGCTCTCAGACAGGTTCCGTAAAACTCTGCCCTACATACAAGAAAAAGAAAAGAAAAAGGAGGAGGAAGAAGAAGAAGAAGAAGAAATTATATTCCCTTGCATGCTTGACCGCGATTTGACAAAACCTGAGAACCCACCAACTCATGGAGTCAACGATCTGTCATTCCATGCCAAGCGATTCCTCGGCTCTACTCCGCAGAATGACTCAGATCATTTCCGTTGGCACTTCTGCTGACTGAACCGCGGTTAGATTCTTGGAGTCGAGATGGCTGTCATCTGAGACTTTTGGCTCAGCGTCCTCGGCATAAGTAAGCAAAAGCCTGCGGCAGTGGAAAGACGTGCTAGTCAGTGGCAGGTGCATCGCGTAAAAACCGGTGCTGATTTAATGGGCGATAAAAATACTATGTATTAGATCAGCTTTAGGGAGTATGCAGCCTAAGAGTGTGCTATCATTCTCGTCTAGTCTGCATTAAGTGCCTTTTTTTTTTATTAAAAAAAATTGCGACTCGCCTGAGTGGCCACATCGTAAGAGGCGGGATGTGATGCATGGTGGTTGTAAGATGATCATGACAATGCTGATCTTCAGGAATAGGTCGCGAATGGACCAGCCAGATCAATCGCCGAAGTCTGTTGATTACCCCAAGAAGTAACTTAGGAGGGAACAGGCGTACGTAGTCTAATGGGCGCCCGCTGACAGGAACCTCTTGAGTCTTTGAAGGCGTTCTTTTGTTTGTTCCTGTTCCCTTGTGTGAGTAAATTTCGTACATACATAGCATTTTCATGCAGTCACCTTCACAAGTCACAATAATCCCTTACACAACATCAGTACGGTGTATCCCAAGTCACTATCCGCTGTCTGACATAGCCATATCGTTTTATGTCCATGTGCAGTTCTCGTATACTTTTCCCTTGTGTTTCATCCCAAAGCCACGCGCGGTCAGTCCGTTAGGTTATCCGTACTCATAACATCCATGTCACCCTGTCGTTTCAGCAAACTTCCATGGTCCCTGCCCCGTCTTCCATGTCGCAGAATAACAAGTTCTAATTCTTATTCCTCGCTCCTATGGAGCATGCACCCTGCACAGCAATGCCTCATCACCTCTCAACTCCACCGGTAAACCTTGATGAAAACGGTACGACAACAAGGTTATTGATTCTTTCTGAGCTTTGATTGATTGATAGATATTGACTTTGAAAGCTTCGTCTAATACTCTATCGAAAACGCATCAAACAAGGGTTTAAAGTTCCTTTATATGAGAGGGAACCTACTTCCGAGATTATTGATTGTTTGCTTGATTAACGGCTCATCTCGGTAATCAATTACTCTGGCCCGATTTGACCTTAACGGATGATTGACTAACCAATTTTTTCCAGATGCCTCGGTCAAATTGATTTTACGAATCGAATCGAATCTCGTCAACACGGTCGCATTAATGCTCTGCGGCTCTTGAGCACCTTTCAGCTTCCAAACCTTGTCGCCTAAGATCTTGTCTTTATCCCATGCCCATGGCACACATCCTGGGAGCCTCAAAAATCTTACATGGTCTCACAATCCACAGTCCAGATGCTGCGCCTTGTTATGTTCCCATAAGGTAGACACCGAAATTGTCAATCATTTGCCGAACTCGGATAGTGTGGGCATCCCCTTGGTCTCGATCTCATCCCCTCTCTCATTCCACTTCTTCGATCCTTGGCCGAGGCTTCCCAGACCTGTCGACCAGTGTTCCGCTCGGGTTCACATGGAGGCCTGCGAGTTTCGTAAGACCTGAGGGCTTGCTCTGGTCTTGCGCAGGCAGCATGCTTGTCATCTGCCAGTTCTCGAGACTTTCAATCACATCGTTCGCATGCTGTTGAACCAGCCCATCATTATCTGTCTGAGCCACATACCGCAAGGTCCTAACGATATCTTCTCGACTATCATCGGTAAGACCAAAGCCTAGTTTGCGACCAGACTCCTTGGCTGCGTCAAGTGCCCTGACAAAACTCAACACGTTTAGAATTGCGGCTCTTCGCAAGATCGCCGTCTCCATCCCTCTTTCCATGGCCAGGATGTTGATACAGAGATCAACACTTCCGGATATAAGCGTTGGGCCAATACCACCAATATTGGTTTCGAGAGCAGCGCCGAAGATAGAGAGTGCCGAAGTGCGGATTCGGACATCTTCGGTACCGCGCTTACTCTCCCACCCTTGGAGAATCTGTGCCAAGATATCATTCCTGGCCTTATCCTCTTCTGTTACTTCCTCGTCAATGTTCATATCGTCGTCATCCTCATCTTCATCTTCCTTTTTCTTCTTCATCTTCTGTCGCTTTTCATCACGAGCCTGTTTTTCCAAAGTCTTTGGTCGATATCCACGCCGTCCGGCGATTGATAACAGTGTTTCGCTGACTTGTTGAGCAACATCACCAGAAAAGGTCTCTCCTAATCTCTGAATAACCTGCAACAAAGCCTCACCAAAGCGCAACCTCACATCCGTGGTGGACTTTTCTTGTGCGTCCAGGTAGTGGTCCAGTAGTTCTTGCACAGAAGACTTGGGATGTTTGTTTGCCAGCTGCGTGTATACCTTGATGACTCGTAGGTTTATGTAATCGTCGTTGTTCTCAAGTAGAGTCGATAATAGGACAGCGACAGCCGGAATATCAAGTATTGGGCTATCTCTCAATATGAGACTGGAAAGTAGATTCAAACCTTCCGAAATAATGGGAGCTGGGTTATCATCGCCTCCAGTAACATATTCCATCGCTAGCTTGTATGTTCGTTGATCTTCGATCTGCCTAGCACTGGGAGCCGAGGCCGATCCCTTGTCTTCTTCCATCTCATCTCGATATTTAAGAAGTAAGGCTAAATTTCTTGCCGTTGGTGTTAGTTGAGGCCTGTCTTCGTTGCTCAACCTTTCCAGGGCATTTTCAACAACCTTAAGCTCCTCTGGTTTAATATGGGACTTTTGGAAAGTCGGTGCTGTGATGACGAGATTAAGCAAGCTTAGCACCACTGCAAGGAGGTCATCTGCCAATCTCGATTGGGTGTCTGCTGTGAGAACCTGACAGACCAGTTCCAGTAACTGGTCGAATTGGCTCACGAGCTTCTCGGGTGCCTTGTCCATAAGCTTCTGTAGAACAGTAACATCAAATAGGTCTTGGAGAGGTGAGTCCAGGTTCTCGTCCTTAGGACGAACATCTATCTTGACATCCTCGGTTTGTTTGCCCGCCGCTTCAATCCAGCGCTTTAGCAGATCCAAGAAGATGGACGACACTTCTGTAACAGAGCAAGCAGTCGTCACGCATTCAACAAGCTTCGCTGCTTTATCTTCAAGCTCGTTCCAGTTCAACTCGATGCTGGTTGTGGACTCGAGCCCACGAGGTTCCACAACTTCGATATCGCCATTGCCCCTTAGCCGGTATTCCCAGTACTTTTCTGTTCCATCCGCAGCACCCTTGCATAGAAGATTCCGTACGAAAGGCCTGACACTTTCGGCATTCCCAAAAAGTCTTAGATATGCCTGTAGTAGTGTGCGGGCAGGATTGACGAAGTTCTCTTCAGTGCTCTGCAGTGGGTTGTGCCATGAAGCAAGTGCCCATACTTGAATCAATACGAGCCTCAGGAGACGTCTGCATAGCCCAGGCGAAGAATTGGACATGACCAAGGTTTTGAGGCGTTGTAACGATGTCTTGAGGGAGTGAGATGGGATGAGGACACGGTCTCGGCTGAGATCGAGAATTTCTTCATCCTCTTGCTTGATGGCTGTGGATCCAGAGTTTGACATTGACCGCAGTGATGGGTTCAAGTCCTGTACTATCGGCTGAACAAAGGCATTCCATCCAGGTGACCCAGGCGCACCATATTGCTTACTCCCAAGGATACCAAACCCCACGACCTGCGAGGCAGTCTTGGCCAGTTCAGGCCCAACGGTTCCATCGATAAGCTCGAACATCTGTCCTGAGATGCCGTTAAACCACGCCTCCGGCGTTAGGCTAGTGGGAACTGAAGAGAGAAGTTTTGTCGCAACGGCAACGCCTTCGTGTGTGATACTGGCTCCCTGCTTCTGGGGTGCAGAATCAGCATCCGGGATCCTGCCTATATTGCTGGGATGGACTGAGAAGACAAACTCCATAGTTCCTCGTACGCCGCCTGGACGAAGAGGTAGGAGAGTGAGTGTCCGAAGCACCGGATCCCGCAGCCATGGTGGAAGAATCGACGGTTTTATCAGTGCATTGAGAGCAGGGAGAAGCTTCCATACCGGCGTGCTTCACAATGTTATTGTTGTGTCAAGAGGAATGAATGGAGGAAGACGTGACGAAATTTCGACATGCTGCATACCTTTCAATGAGTTTGTTGTACTCTTCAACGCCCTTTTCCCTTTCCGTAGCAGTTGGATCAAAGGCTTTTTTACCAGCTTCGACTATGTCTTCTATTATCTTAGGTTGCGCGCCCGTAGATGGGGCGGATGATGATGAGCTCGCCATGTTGTATAGTCTCTTGAAAGGATAAAACTTGCTATAGGGTGTTTGTCATCATAATGACCCGCTGTGCCTTCATGTGCGCCGAGCACTGTGATACTCTGTCCCCGCCAAACCAGTGTCACTCCTGTTATTCTACGGGTATATGCCAGGTAGACGGGCGACAGGGGATAGCTTACAGCAGTGTAGACTATCTACTACCTAGGTACCCAGGTTAGTAGGGAACTATACTTGAGATTTCACTTTGAGAATGTTGTATCTGTAACATTGCAAGACTTTATGTATGAGCGACTCTATTAAAGATGAAGATTTGTGGACCTCAAACGCTGACACTGCCGGTGCACTGTCGCGACAGGTGGCTGGGTAGGTCACGTGCATGCGCGTTCAGTGGAACTCCACCTCAAGTACCTGGTTTCCCATCGCGTCTCTCTGTTCTTTGACCTCTCCTGTCAACAACCACTTCGTGATGCTGATCAGTTTCTAGGATATATGCTGGAGACGCGATGGCCGCCGCGAGGTTAAATGTCGTACGGATCAGCATCCTGGAACCACGGTCGCAGTCAGGATGGACTCCTTCATTGCTCTCAGCAAGTACATCAACACGCGCAACGCCTCCCCCACAGTCCGTTCTTCGTTTCTCGGAAGAGATGTCTATTGCAGACCGCTCGTCTTTTTCTGGTTACCCTTCCATGTGTCGCTCTCGAGCCTGTAACAGGACCTCGTGAATGCCGCAGCTGGATCATGGCGGGTAACGCGTCCTGTTTAGGATGTACCAGGCAGATGGGTGAACAACGTTCGGAACTTAACCCTAAGCTTCATATCTGGTCATAAAGTTTTGCGCTGTTGTCGCTCAAATCGTCTTTTATGCCGTATAAGCGCCCGACTGTTGTGCCCGCTGAAAAGTGGGAGGTTCGACTGAAGGCGCTGGTTACGACGGACAGGCGAGGAGGGCACTCCAGTCACATATTTGTGCGCGAGAGGATTGGTGCCATAGGTAGTGTAAGATCCTTTGAAGGACACCTGTCAGCCCTTTCCGCTGGAACCAGCACATCGGTCAACAGTAGACCGTCCAGGCGATGCGATCAGCCTTGAGACATTGGAGATGGAACTAGCCTGGCCACTTGGTCAAACTGCTGGCTTGCCCATGGCGCGCAGCTGAGGAGTGGAGCTTCATATTGGCCACAAACAGTCAGTCTAAGAACTTCATACGACTCCCCAGTCATCGTCTGTCGGAACCGCCAGCTAGGATAACTCCAGCTGGTGCAGCGGACAACTTGTGGAAACATGCAGAAGTTCTTTGACCGACACCTATCGCCAATCTGATAGCCCCCGGCCCTCCGGAGCTGCTCATGCCATTGTGCATTACCACACTACTTCCCATCCACCCAAGCCCTTGGCCATTTTCGCTCACTGGACCACACCACAGCGCTCGCTCCTAGTGTGTGACGCTCCGCGTCTGGTCTGACCCAGCGCATTAACCTCCAGCCATGGGTCACAACCCCTTGGTCATGATGGACGCCAGCACCCTTGCAAGGGCCAATAGGTCTTAGCAGGTCCCTCAGACCAGCCGCAAGGTTGGACTTGAGATGAAAGGGTGGTTTTTACGGATGTATTTTGTCCACCCAATAATGCCCTCCATACCTCTCGCTGGCGAGAAGTCTGGAGAGGAGTCAAAAACTTGTCCTAGGGGGCAGCGCGAATCATACAGAAAGAGTTCTCTTGCCTGCGTCAGTGTGTTTCCGGACTGTGTTCTGCTAGGACGGCCTTTCGGTAGAATCGTGCCAGCGAAGGTATTAAATCATTATAGAACTGTGAGCTCATGAAACAGTCTATACCTTTGTAATCCTCACTGCTGCGAGACGATGCTCGCAGTTGACGTTGGAAGCAGTGCCAGGACCCATCTCGAGTTGGAGTCAAAGTTTCGTGCTTGTCTGGCACTGTGAACGACCATTCTATAGAGCTGAAGATCGCGTCTTTGAGTAGCAATGGTGATGCTGGGTTGTTTTGTTGGATCTTGGACAGGCCTTGTTGGGTGAGGTAGTCCTGGCTGCCCTCTCGCCTGAATGGTGTGGAGGACAGCCCCCCGCGGTGAGGGGATAAGTCTACCCACTTCCCTTATTCAATGAACGAGTGCTAACAACCAAACAGATGAAGAGAATCCAGACTGAATACTCTAGCTTGCTTCCGTCCTTTTACGGAGCTACCACCAAGGTAAAGTCGGATCTGATGCGTAGTAGATCCACGATTGAACCATGCCTGAATAGGATGTGATCCCGTCTCGATCGGCTGTCGGATCTAACGGATCGGCCAAATTATTATAGTGATGTCATGACTGCCAAGATTTCCAACGTCCGCGTTTCACCGGTATCGAAATTAGTACATCTAAACAACTGTTGTGAACTTAATGTCTTCCTGTGACAAATGATTTGCGCTGAGGCTGATTGTATTGTTGTCAGCAAAGCTTGTTACTGTCCTGGTTGTCCTATTCAGGGCCAATGGGAACTATCCGTGACCCCTAAGCCCGGTTGCTGGTGATGTCACGTAATGCAGGAACCTGCTTGGATGTCTCGGATGAATTCTAAACAAAACAAGATCGTTCTACTTGTCCCTCATAAACTGCCTCCCTCGTCGCGTGTTTTTCTCTGGGCCTTCCACCTTCACGCTACACCCTCTAACCAAGGCTAAGATCATGCGCAAAGCAGCATTCTTGGGCCTTGTGCCCGTCGTTATGGCCATCCCTGCCGCCGCTCCTGGTGCTGCACCTACAGTCTATCATAGAGCTGCCGCTCCTGTTGCTCAGCCTACCGAGATTGTGGATCTCCAAAGACGCGACATCATTAGCGACGTTGAAACTTACGTCGGCGGTCTTGCCAGTGGTATCGAGACGAAGGTCAAGGGATGGGTCAATTCTGGCATCCTTGACTTTCCAACTGGTTTCCCTACCGGCGACGATGTTAAAAAGTCAGCAGGCGTTGACAACGATGAGTTGAAATCAGAGCCAACCCAGGTGCTGAACATCCCGTAAGTATGCAACACAGGAAGAGATAAAGCAGTGTAGTGGCTAATTACCAGGCAGTCCATATGGCAATTGGACCAACAAGGGATGGAACGTTAGAGTACACGGCAATGTCTACAAAATCCCTAATCTGAGCCAGGAAAAGGTGGACGACCTCGCCAATGTCTTTCTCATCGACACGGAAGTCAAGGATCTTTCCAAATCTCAGCAAGCTCAGGCCCGAAATGTGACTAGGTCGATCTTTGTCGTGCAGCAGGACGACGTGGAAGTCAAGATGAACTTTGTGAACAACGTCGACATTTCTCCTCAAGAGAACGGTGGTGCCATCGATGCTGTGAGTATACCTATAGAAAGCCTTTTGTAGGACTGTTTATTGACAGCGTGAACAGAGAGGAGGCGCGCAAAACATTACTATGCCATATAACACTACATTGGAAGGCGACTTTGACGCTTTTATTACGCTCAAGAACACTTCTGGTCCCGACAACGGTTATCTGATTCCTGGCAACGAGACTTCAAAGATCCAGACACTTAATCTCTATGCCGAGGGCAAGAACAACAGCGGCAACGCAACGGCGTACCTTGTTCCTCCCAAGGGCATTACCATTGTGTCAGATATCGATGACATCTTGCGAGTAACAAAGATTTACGAGCCAAAGGAGGGCCTACTCAACACCTTCGCCCGACCATTTACGCCATGGATGAATATGCCTAAAATCTATGCGAACTGGTCGACTTCGGTGAACGACTTGCACTTCCACTACCTCACGACCACGCCTGAGCAAGTCACGCGAAATTACATGAGCTTTATCTACAACACCTACCCTCTTGGCTCATTTGATACACGTCCTCTCAACTTCTCTGACGTCTCAGCAACGCTATCCATCCGTCGCTTTTTGCTTGACAAGATTTTCCAGACCTTCCCAGACCGCAAATTCATCCTCGTCGCCGATACATCCAACTCCGACGTGATGAAGGACTACCCAGCTATGTACAAGGACTACCCCGGTCAAGTGCAGTGCATACTTCTGCGCAACACAAGTTCAACAGACAGCGGAGACAAATTCCCTTACAACACCAAGGGGTTCAAGGACATTCCTCAAAAGAATTACATGTTCTTCCACGTACCCGATGACCTTACCAATTTGGACATTGCTGACGGAGGATGTTACAATAGTTCTATCAAACAGAACGTTACTTTTGATTACCAAGGGCTGCCCTTTGGTTTGAGCGATAACAACAACGCAGCTTCTGGCGGTGTTGGTCCTCAGTTGGGAATGGTCATTGCAGGATTCGTGACAGCTGGCTTAGCGATGATGTTTTAAATGGATTGGACTGGAATGGAGTTGCTCAAGGGTTTATTCGATCTTCGGATCTTAATACATTTATGATTGACGAGATGCTGAATAGCTATAACGCACTACACTTTCTTCTTGTAGGAATGATATTACAGCAAAAGTTGTAACGTGTCTTTTCAGAAATTCCCAAGAGGTGCGAGCTTAGTATTATTCCTCTCTTATTACAGATAATATGTCGCGACGTATCTTGCGCTTCAAAAGTTATGAGATCTGCTAGTGTTCCAGTATAGACAGTGTACCCTAGAGTCGAGATGAGGATAACATAAAGGTCCTTAAACTGACGAATGTGTTCGTGGCCATTACGGGCTTCCAACATGTAATTCGTTTGATCGGAACAATTCCCATTTGTCGATGGTCTCATGGGACGATTAAAACGTACGTAGAGATGAACGCCCTCTTCAGGTTTTGGTTAGGAAATTGTGTAAGAATAATAGTTAAATTATATGCTTACCCGGCTCAGGCCTAATATGACGGCAAGGAAACAAACAGCCAGATGGTTCATGCCAAGATGTTGTTATGTATCACCGTATCACATTGCATAGGACTGTTTTATACTAAACTCAACTACAAGAATCCAAAATAGAATTGTAGTAGACGGCGATTTTCGATCCCGTGAACACGAAATGGTCAGATGGCGTATACCTTGATCCAACGCAAGCCACGCATGTTGGCAGCTGAAATAAACCATGAATTGACTTGTTTGTCAGTTTTAGCTCAAAGCTGGGTCTCCCATGCTTTATTTTGGCACAGAACCCAAGCCATAGATGTTAATGGGCTGATGTAAATTAAAGGCTCAAGATCTGACATTCCCCGCCTGCGCAAGGTAGCATTGCAAGAGGAGGGCCAGAAGAGTTTAGGTTTGTGCCAAGATCAGGTTGTTTGCTAAAAGAATGGTCTAAGTGGTGAAACAATCGGGGGTTTGACGATGATGAAGTTTACACCAGGACATACTCTGTAGTTGTGGAGAGCTCTCGAGATTCAACTTAACGATCCTGAAAGTTTGGTGTCATTTGTCGTTCAAGTTCCCTCAACAGAATTGCTATTGCGTAGCTGAAACATTGAGGCTGGCTAATTGTTAGGTAGTTTTAGTGAGGAGTAAGGTGCCCGTGTATACCTAGACTGCAGAGTACTAAAGCATGCAGGTAGGTAGGCGTTACTATTTCTAGCAAGGAGTTAGTATAAGCTGGTCTCATCGGTAGTTATTCTTCACATGAAGCTCGGTCAGGGTCAATGAGACAAAAAAAAAAAAAAAATGGCGAAGACGGGCGCTAGTGGATAGTACCTACCTAGGATTACCCCTGATCAACCGGTCGACAGCGGCTGATATCCTATTTGACGTACGTAGCTGCCGTGTAATGCTCAGTAGACCATGGGTATTCCGGGCTTGAGCATGGGGAGGAGACATCTGGCAAAAAAACGGCGTGGAAAAGTGCCTGAGAGGTACCTGCCTAGCTAAGTACATACAGGCACTGTGCACTCATCCCCACCACTTCAACTCTTCCATCTTACTCGACCTGCTCCACTGAAGCAGGTACATATACCTACTACTTACCTCTGTAGGCATGTACATTCGTCCGCAGTCAATTCAGAGCCAGCCGCATGGTTGCACAACATATCGGATCTGTGTGTGGCCTGTGCTCATGCTCATACTCATGGCTCACACCTCGTCCCATCTCTGCGCCTACGCGGGTTGTCATCCATGGGAATGCCCTCATCCGTCCGTATCGCTCAGTGAGGCAACCGACGCCCGCTGTTTCCGACCAAACTCTCTTCAACGGCAGCAGTAGCTCATTTCTGCAGTCTTGCCGGCTTCTCGACAAGTCAATGGCACCACCCTCACAAGACGCAGGCACGTGGAGTATGGTGGAAACCGTTGCATCTAGTCTCTTTTAAGTAAAGCCCACGGTTGACCAGTAGTCTACTACGTAGGCGCCATGGCTTTTCGCGACCTCAGTCCAGCCATCACAGGACTACCGAAGAAATCTGGCTCAGCTCCTGTTCTGCCTGGCCTCTTTTCTATACTCTGTCTGGCTGCGGTTTATGTTTTGGAGCTGAGCATCGTGTGCTTCGTATTCATGTCAGTTTGCTATTCTCAAGCTCAGGCCCGTAGCTCCTGGTCTGGCAGGTAAGCCCCATCGGTGGGGTACTTCATCCAGAAACAAACAACAGTCGACTGATAAGTATCGTAGTTGGACAAGGATTATCAGACGAGCTCCTTTCCCGAGGCACACTATTACATCTCACGACCCTGTCCGTCTGCCCTGTCCACATTGCTTGTCTTTATCGGAGAAGAGGTCAGAAAATCACTTTTCCAGTTCCAAGACGTCCAGAAAGACAAGAAACAGAAAACCAATTGCTCCTATACCATCAAAACTCTTTTTACGCCTGTATGCCATCCCAATGAAATAAATAAAAAGACAAGAAGCCGCCCGAAAACAAAGATGAATTCATAATGGAGTCCCCCGTCTCCAAAAAAAATGTTCAACACAGCACATGGGTATCTCGCGGGGGGGTTTGTTTGCTTCCCGTCTTGCTCCAGCCACCAACCTCCCGCTCCATCCATTGTCGAGTGTCGCAGTCAATCTAAAATTGTACACTGCACACGCCCAAAGGCGCGTTTCAGCATGGTCGACGATCAAGAGAGCCATTTCGGCCTGTCTCTGTGTTGCCGTACTCGACAGTTCAACTCAGTCTTTTCTTCGTCGATGGTCATTTTCCACCTATCGTCGCCACAGCTCACGCTCATGTGCCCCAAGAGCCATATCGACCTGGCTATCAAAACCGGTGTTGTGCCAAGATCCCCGGTATGCCTGGCATGGCGCTTGTTACGGGAATTGATGGTGGAGGTCGGCTGGCCTTGTCCCTAAGTGTCCAGTCATCACCAGGTTCTGAAGGAGCTACAAGCTCCATCAGAGTGTATTGAAGAATTCCATTCAGCACTTGTGGCACGACAATGTCTCTTGGAAGCCCCCGAGTAGGTAGGGCGGATCCTTCGTTATCGCGTCCATCGGCCTTAGACACATACATGTCAGCAAAGCTCCAGCCAGTGCGCAACAGCTCAACTTACAAGACATGATGCGCAAGGCGCATTGTTCACCCAAACCCAGTTGGGACAATTGTGCGTATAGAAATACTTGCATCGGTACTTATAAAAGCCACCAGCTCCGCTCATTGTGTAGTTGACAATGATGATCGTCAAGACAGACAAGAGGTATTGCGCAGGAAGAGTTCGGCAAGATGAGATATGAATCAATAGGCTGATGGACAATGAAATGCGAGACCGAGGCAGATACAGAAGTAGGAGCATAGCTTCTTATATGAGTTACTGATACTATGCATGCATGCATTGAGAGAAAGTGACGTGAATGCGATTATTAGCACGGGGAGTGGACTCAACCGGGGCTGTACTACTGTACCTATTGTCGACGGAAGGCCAACAAAGGATCCCTAGGACACATAGCGGATCTCCATGTGGGAATGGACTGGCATGATCAGAGGTTTGTACTGTACCTACTATTTTCAGGATGAAGCACTACTGACGTCTTGGGGGACAGCTAAAGTCTATGGCGAATGGTCCGCTGGCGTTGCAATGCCATGCAAAATGGCATTGACTGACGACCCCCGCTGGACATAACGATGCGATGTAGTGGGGACCCACACCAGCAGTAGCAATGATGACAGACAGGGAGTCCCCTGTGAACTTGGTAAGACAACTAACTGACTGCAGATACCTAGTACCTTATGAAAACGACATGTAGGACTCTGCATATGGAGGAAGTCGTGCATATTATTCTACACCGGCGACAACAAAAAGCGACCAATAACCAGATACGACACATTCTTGAACACACCTACTGCCAAATTAAAAACGTGTAGCGGGGCTCGGATGCTATCTGTGGTTGTGTTGAGTCTCAATATGCTGCTGCTTGCTACACCACAGCATCCGTCCGGCCTGTCTTCAGAAGCGAAGCAATAGGATGAGCCAGCTTAGAGATGCCTTGTGGTTCGTCGAGACGACGTGGGGCCATGTGGGCGAGAGCTCTACGGTAACGGGAGTAGCGTCCGGCGGATATGGCGTGAGGTTAGACTCGACAGGGGCGTGTTGCTCTCGTCTGGGGAAACGACGTACCAATGATACCGAGCTTTTACACTTCGCACGTCCCTCTCGGTGTCGAGACCTTGCCTGAGACGAGAGAGGATGCACGATGATTCCCCCGTCTATGGTCCATGTCCAAGAAAGCCCCTAGATCCACGGCAATCACAATCGCTGCTTAACCTACCAGGGCAAAAAGCCCTTTGCAGATACAGTTAGAGAGGGGCGTACGTACTGTCAGTCATGACCTGAAGCTATCCAGGCTTGGTCTGATATTGTTTTTTCATGTTACTATGTATCGTGCCATAGAGTGCGCAAGGACAAGGAACCGAGCACCGCACTCACAATGGCATGTTTGAGCACATCAGATTATATTAGCCTCACATGGTAGGGAACTCTCCGAAGCAGGGACTTGGTGGGGATGAGATCTTTGAGGCTGAAAAGAAACGTTTTTAGAACATGTTGGGGTCGATGCCAATGCAGCCCAGCCAGTATCTGGGAATGGAAGGGCGGGAAAAAGCAAAAAAGAACAAAAAAGCAAAAAAAAAAAGCAAAAAAGAATCGCTTTGCTTGTCGGGATCCACAAGTGTGTGGCGCTGTGGTTCCGTTTCTGGACATGAGTATTTCGACGCGGTACTCAATAGAGAGATAGGTAGCTACTGACTAGCTATCATGAGCCATGGCCATATTTTGCGACGACATCGGCTTTTTTCCGCGATATCATCTAGCGTTATCAACAGCCAGATTTCTGTCTTGTTTCAAAGTACTGTACTAAGCAAGGGCTTCGAAGAAACACAAGCCTCGCTCGTGGTTGACAGGCTAGTTATATGGTTATCATGAGACATTTGAAAAGTATCAGACTATTTTCGACAAGACTACTACCCTAACCGGAGGTCTCGGATCGCCCCGCGTTTCTGCAACGCCCAATCGAGCACCACCAATTCCCTCAGGTGCCTCTATTCACAGATCTGCCTCGCTCCAACAAAGGCTTTGGCTGGGACCGTTGAAGAGTGTGGAGAAAAACAGAATTCACCATAAAATATGTAAATTTACCATGTGACATGCACATCGGATAAGTTGAACCATCATGACGCCTGTTTACTTACACGTAATCTTACCTCGACCCATACCCCCAAGTGTCAAGATGAATGTTCAGCTACCCAGCAGCGCCCTGCGCCACAGCGATGTGCCCATATTACATACTAGTCTTCCGGCACTGGCTTTAGGTTCAAGCTGGATTATCTCATGCGGTATGCTTGGTGGTAGAGGGCTGTTGAGGACATGTCAGTGGTACGTTTCCAGATCCCCACGATAGTTCTCCTATCAGTATCGAATGCTATCATACCACACAATTGCTTTGCCTTGATATTGTGCTCTAGACCAGTGTCCCTCCGATACTGTTCCGCCTTGTGCTCCTGGGCTCAGGCAGGACTTGCTCATGTTGCAAGATTCGAGTTTTGAACCGTTACAGAAACCCATTTATTCTTGACGGGCAAAACTGATGCGCATCACAGCGGCACTTAAATTCCCTTGTTATTCAATACTACTTAACCCAGAGTTGGTCACTAACGGCGGCTTTAATGGCCCAGAAGAGTAATAGTCTCGCCGGCAGTCAGAGACTGGAGCCTGTACAAGGGCAGATAAAATTTCTGAGTGGAACCGACAACTCAACCTTTGGTTTCTTTCAGCATCTGGAGCCTGTGCATCACATCACTAGGCATCTATCTACATACTTACCTAAGTATGTACCTGTCTTAGTTCTATTACCTTTTGGTAGGATGTTCTAGGAAGGGGCTCGCATATATAATAATTTTGTGTCTGGTTGTTGGTGAACAAATCAAGCGATGTATTAATCCAGACTTCACGAGCAAACGTTTATTGAATCAACCATCTCAGTCATATTGTTCCGCCCTGACTCGTGCCGGTAAGTGATCGAGATGGGGTTGATGGGGAATAGTTGGGGCGTCGCAGACCCTTGGATGCGTATTTATTTATCGATGGGGTTTTATGTTATGTTCTACAACACCAACGTCAGGATGTTGCTTCTTACTAACTTCACCCAGGTTGTCTGGTTTCCAGGGGTCTTTCTGCGTACTTACACAGTTCGTTTCTTTTCTTTCCTTTTCTTTTTTGCTTTTTCCTTCGATCTCCCGCTCGCCTCCACACAATCTGATTGACACGAGGGGGGCCTGCCAACTCTTTTGCATTGACAGGCCCTGGTACGTACATACTTATCCAGGATTAGCAGACAAGGGTGTACATACCTGGATACCTGCTCGTACTGAAGGAGGCAAGTCCATTACGCGAGAGGACTCTGATGAAATATCATTAAAAAAAAGAGACAAAAAAGTAAAAAATGGAGCCGAAAAAAGTTCAACCAAGGTTTAGATTGCATCTTCGCTCGCGATGAGACGGATCTGCAGCCCGCACTTCCCTAGCTAGGATGCCCTAGGTCGTATACTTGTCAATGTCTCCGTGTTTGCATTACATAGCGCGATGTTAAGTATTTCATCTTGACGTATGTGCTATCTTGAACCACGCTGTGCTGACGGCCAAGATAGATATCTAGCCCAGTCGAGCTCTGAGGAAAGAGGCAACAATGCTGTCAAGTCAGATCCAGGGGATCCAGCAAGCCAGAAGAGGGATTGAACATGGTATGGACTGGACTAAATAAGCATTAGTTAGTACTTCGGAGTCTGCACCAGTACCTGAATTCGTTTGTTGACAATATCTTAATTATTCAACTCTAACATGTCGCCTATGTGCTAACATTAGACCTCTATCGATCACCAGTTTTAGTCCGTTCCAGGGTTATCTTTGTCGTCTCTTTTCTCCTTCTACAGTACCACCAAGAAAAATGCGCACGAGTAAAACATTCCAAAAACGCCCACATTCTGCATCGCAGTTGCTCACACCCTCCTTGGCAATCTAACGGTGCTGCAGGACTCTAATACCAAATAGGCAAAGTAGGGGAAACCAGGACCAGACGAGGAGGGGCACAACGACAAATTGAAGCAGAAAAACAAACCAACCGACTAGCCAGCCATAGAATAAGTGGCTGATGCACATAAAACGCCGTAGTCGACCAGTCAAAGTATCAGAATGCAGGAGTCTAGACCAGGGTCAACAAGGGAGGGGAATTCTTGTCGAGTTGATCCACAACCCTCTTGTCCTCCACTCTTCAGGAAACATGTTTGTCTCTTTCATGAATACCATGCAAGGCCGAGCCGCCGAGATGGAGGGTCGCCTCCCGCGCGTACATGGGAGGATTAAGCATTGGATAAGCAAGCAATAAAGACAGATACTGCTTTTCCAATCCTTGCTGGTGCCCATCTGTTGTAAATTTATAACTGACACTCGGTGGAATCGTCACTCATGGGTTCCTGCAGGGAGTGCTTTATCTACCAGCCTTCATAGCCTCCTTGCGGCGCTTCTTCTCTGCAGCGCGTGCCAGAGAGCGCTTGACGTCGCCTTGCTCAAAGCTGTCGATGTCATAGTAGGTGGGGGCGATCTCCTGTGTGGCTGTTAGTATGACTGTATGATATTGAGGAGGCACGATTCTCATGATGGGAAAGGAATCGACTTTGGGGAACACGACTTACCAGTAACCATTCGGGTCGGATACCTGTACATGTACGGATGTATTGTTTTGATGTCAAAACAAATTCATTGTAAAGAACCCAATCAAACTCGGTGCGAAGAACAGTTGAGGGGTGGATCAAGACAGCCTGATCATCCTTGACAGTACGATAGAGCTTGCCAGAGCTCTCCTTCATAGCGACCTGCATGAAGAAACCGGCAAGCAGTGCGCGTCGGATGTTGGTGTAGTAGTTTTTGTCCTCGAACGGCGTTGAGACAAGCTCAAGACCATGTGTTTCCATGATGCGCTTAAGCTGAGCGCGAACATTGTCGGCACTGGAAAGATGTCGGAACGAGAGGAAGTGCTCGTGACACCACTGTTTGGCGCTATTGGGGTCCGATGTGGCCTGACCCTTGAAGGCGTGGTAGGCGTTGAGCAGGGTCAGGTGGTCTCCATCGGGGTGAGCAAACTGCGCCTTCATCTCATCTGCGCGCTTGCGGTTGTTGGCAGGGCGAGTGAAGATTTGGGGGACTGAGAGCAAAGAAGTGATGGAAAGAATCTCGTTGGAGCAGTAAAACTCAGGAGAAGAGATAAGCATGACAGCCAGAGCGGGATCCAGAGGGAAAGCTGATGCCATGCTGCCGAGGGTGGTCAGCTCACCGTCGTCATCAAGACAGGCGAGATAGTTGAGCTCCTCAAGAGCTCGCATCATAGTCTCAGGAGCGGGAGGGTCCATGAGATCGAAGTGGACAAGATCCTCGACACCGAGCTTCTTTAGCTCCAAAACCGTGTTGGCAAGGTTAGAGCGCAGAATCTCGGGGTATGTCTGCTCGATCAGTTCCTTCTTGAAGGCCTTCTCTGTGTAAAGACGGAAGCACTTTCCGGGCTTTGTACGACCAGCACGACCAGCTCTCTGCTGGGCAGAGGCCTTGGAGATAGGTGAAACCAAAAGAGATTCGACACGAATACGGGGGTTGTAGATCTTCTGCTTGCTGAAACCGGGGTCCACGACGTACACGATACCGTCAATGGTCAAACTGGTTTCGGCGATGTTGGTGGAAATAATGACCTTGCGACCAGGGCGACCGCCCTTGCGAAGAGGTGCAGGAGCCTTGTCGAAGATGCGCTGCTGCTGGTGGGGAGGCAAAGTACCATAAAGAGGGTACACAGCGAGAGGACCAGCGTCAACCTCACGCATTAACTCATCAGCCTCAAGACTGATCTTGCGACAAGCATCCTCAATCTCGTCTTCACCAGTCAAGAAGAGCAGAATATCACCCTCAGGCTCCGAAGCGTGGATTTGGAGAACAGTTCTTATGGCAGCTTCAACATAATCGCGCTCCGGCTCAGGGGTGTAGAAGATCTCGACAGGGTGGGTTCGACCAGGGACAGCGAGCAGAGGCGCGTCGTTGAAGTACTTTTGGAACTTTTGAGCGTCAAGAGTAGCAGACATGATGATGATCTTAAGGTCGGGGCGGCGCATGGAGATCTGCTTGAGTAGGGCCATAAGAATATCAGTCGCAAGGGTACGTTCGTGGGCTTCATCGAGAATAATGCAGCTGTAGCGAGACATCTCGTGGTCGTGCATAGCCTCGCGCAGAAGCATACCGTCAGTCATGTACTTGAGCATGGTCTGGGGGCCTGTCATGTCCTCGAAACGAATGCTGTAACCGACTTCCTCACCCAAGGTGACGTCCATTTCGTCAGCGACACGCTGCGCGACTGACATAGCGGCAACTCGACGCGGCTGGGTACAGGCGATGAGCTTGCCGGTGAGGTGAGGTAGTTCGTCGTAAACGACATATTGGGGGATCTGAGTGGTCTTTCCGGAACCTGTCTCACCGACGAAGACGAGGATCTGCGTCGAGTGGTACTTATCGAGAAACTCCTGCCGTTGCTTGTGCACGGGCAAATCGCGACGGCTCTGGAGAATCTGGAAGTACTTCTGCGAATGCGGTCGGCCGGTGAAGGGGTTCGACTCTGAATCCTCAGCCTTGGAGGCCTGCTTAGCGGTGGTTTGCTGTCGCTTCATGCCGGCCAGAGGAGAGTCGGGAGAAGGCTCTTCACCATGGCCATTGCTATCTCCGTTGTCATGCATGTGAGCAAGGTAGGGGTTGTATTTTTCGTCGTCGCCGCCTTCTTTCTTGGCCTTCTTTCGAGTTGACTCGTCGGCGTCGGCGCTTGATCGCTTTCCTCCCATTAAATCAGACATTGTTTCGCTGACGACTAAGCGAGAAGGAGTAGGAGGATAAGAAAGAGAGAAATAGTGGCGAGGCTGAAGAAGAAAGGCCGTGATGTTTTTGGCGGTCGTTTTGCTAGAAAATTTTGGCGGGACTGGGAAGACGGGTGCTTATCGATAAGCGTCCTTGTCATACAGTGTATCAGATCCGCCGATCTACTGGGTAATGTCTATAAAGTTGCAACGTTGTTGAGTGCACTTCTAATACCTACTTACACATGCGTCTTCAATACAACATCATGAAAATGCAGAGAAGTAGCCGTTATGTCTGTAAGTAGTTCAATCAAAAAGAAGTAATTTAAGAAGACAGCGACTTGCCAACTATCCTCTTCCCTAAAATGCAGGTACATAGTACCTACACTTTCTCAGATAGCGTACACTGTGCCCACTTTCAGTTCAGGGTCCTCTCTAAGGTTAGTACTTTTGCTTTGTCGTGAAATTCATCAGCCCTTCCTGAGGTTCCAAGAGCGAGCGTGCGACACTAACAACAAGGGATTGTTTGATAAGTTTATCCAAAGTAGATAATTTTGTGTCTGTAAATATCAACAGGCTCTCCTTCTACTTATCATTCACCTCATATCGACTGGACGACTTCCTTTTTCTGGAAGCAGATTCTGAAACCTGACCATTCATCCCACTTCGCACAACTAAAGCTTTGGCGGGGTGAATTTGCTCCACTACCAGAAATCTCAACTTTATTGTTTCTTCTCGACCAAGGTAGCTTCAAACAACCACACTCGCCATTTTCAGATAAGCATAAACATACAAGTCATGGCTTCCGAGGACGCAGGCTTCGATATGTCTGACGGTTTCGGCCTCCAGAGACCCAGCTTCCATATTGGATACCACAACTCGAACAGCAACGAGCCCCTCACTGATTTACAGTATGGTCATCTGCTCAACCATGGTGTAAGTCGCAAATCATTCACAACAACGGCCTCAAAGAGCCGGCAGAAACGCTATTGTTCTTTCAATCTCAAATTACGAGGATCACCAATTGACTCTCTGGATAGCTGGCCTTTGCAACCACTCCCATCACAAACACTCACTTCCGAGACCGTGTCTTTGCGCTAGTGTCTGAGCATCTTTCTACCCTCTCCAACAATGGCGAGAAGCCCACCACTACGGCGACTGGTTCACGAGCAGAGCCTATCTTGCCCCCTCTGACCACCAAGGACACAAGTCTGTTTCCCTCCGCTGCTGTTAACACTTACACTGCAGTCATCAGCCCCTGGATCGACCTTGGCTCTTCCAATCCCATCATATCCAGCATCTCTCGCCAAGTGCTCAACGTTGAGATTAACTACGCCAACTTCTGTGGTGTACGTAGCATCATCGTCCCTGGGCCTCGACAAGATGCTTCCATCGATGGTGGAAACCAGAGTCTTGCTCAGTACTCTCGTGCTGTAGAAGAAGCTCTTACCATTGGCAACCGCCTCACCTTTTTGATCCAGATGCCTATGTACCGAGAACCTGGTCAAGAGCCCAAGGAAGTCAACATCTCTTCGCTTGAAATGAAGACTCCTGTCGCGACTGAAGGAAAGGAAATTGACCTCCTGGCTGCGTGGGATTCATGGCACCATGTCCGCAGTGTTTGCAACTACAACACTAGACTCTTCGTCTGTATGTTTATCTTACTTCCGTTTATCTTTAATAAACACTGACCCTTCGAAAAGCTCTCGAGATCCCTCGTGTGATGCCCGAGAAGGACCTCCAGGACCGTTGGTTTGCAGAACCCCTGCACTACCTCACTCTTAGCCAATCCACTTTCCAGACCAACAAGGCTGGTTTCCCTTCGCTGTCCAAGCACCACCAGAATCTCATCTTCTCGTACATGAGATTGAAAAACGTTCCCTGGATCATTCTTTGCGACGTTGGTCCTGACGTCTCCCACCTCAAGGACAGTCCCCAAGCTCCACCTACCTCCCAGGATGAGTTTCCCAGCCTGTCCGAAGCGGAGACACAGAATCAGTTGTCCACGGGACAAGCTTCTCAGGTCAAGACTAATGACTACATATCGTACCTTCGATGGCTCGAAGACCAACAGCCTCCATTCACTTATCTCGAGAGCCCTACTCTAACTAGCTTCCAGGACTGGCTGCAGTCACCTCTCCAGCCTCTCTCTGACAACCTCGAATCAGCTACGTACGAAGTTTTCGAAGGAGATCCCGTCAAGTATAGCCAGTACGAGATTGCTGTATTCGAGGCCCTCACAGAGTGGAAGGAGTTGAAGAAGCCTCTCTCTAAGAACGGCAAGGTTGTTGTTGCAGTTGCAGGTTCTGGCCGTGGTCCGCTGGTCACTCGGGCCCTCAAAGCATCTGAAGATGCTGGAGTACCGATAGATATGTGGGCTGTTGAAAAGAATCCCAACGCCTATGTCTACCTTTTGCGCCAAAACGAGCTTGTCTGGGGCGGTAAGGTCAAGGTTGTCAAGACTGACATGCGTGCTTGGAAGGGCCCTGTCGTCTCTGAAGACGAGAATGGACCCGTGCATGGCAAGGTTGATATTCTCATTTCCGAACTGCTGGGATCTTTCGGAGACAACGAGCTGTCACCTGAGTGTCTCGACGGTATCCAGCACGTCATGTCCACCCCTCATGGTATTTCGATTCCCAGTAGCTACACTGCTCACATGAGTCCTATCTCAACACCTAAGATCCATGCCGATATTCTCTCGCGAGTGCCCGGCGATCCCCACGCCTTTGAGACCCCCTGGGTTGTCCGGCTTTTCGCTCTCGACTTTGTCGCTGAGCGGGTGCCCAACAAGCCTCGATTCCAAGAAGCTTGGGAGTTCTCGCATCCTATCCCTGAATCATCGCTCGCCGCTCTCGAGGCGAAGCGATCAGGTGGTGTTGTCGGAGGAGGCGGCGGAAGCATGGCCGGTGCTGCTGGTGCCAATGACCACAACTCGCGATATTGCCATCTTACGTTCGTCTGCCGAACAAGGGGCGTAACCCACGGTTTGGCCGGTTACTTTGAGTCGACGTTGTATGAGTCTCAAATTCCCGAGAACAAGGGTGCAAAGATTGAGATTAGCACACACCCCGAACGTATCGATAACAAAAGCAAGGACATGATCTCGTGGTTTCCCATCTTCTTCCCACTCAAGGTAAGTCATTGCCACTGGTGTCGGGTAGCATACGCTAACAGATTCGCAGAAACCCCTTTACTTCCCGGCTGATACGGAGCTCGAGGTTAGTATGTGGCGCCAAACAGACGATACCAAAGTGTGGTATGAGTGGCTCGTGGAGGCATACACTTGGGTTGGGGCGTCTACACGCGTCAAGGTTGCTTCGTCAGATCTGTGCAGCAGTCGTCAGGTCGCGTGTTTGATGTAGATGTTGACCCAGACACTGAGATGAACAGGATAAATGATGCGATGAAAGAAAAGTTTCGTTTAGAGAATTCTTTTTTTTTTTATAAAAAAAAAAGCTCATAGCTCTGTGGACTTGCAATGATTTGAAGTCGAGTTTGGGATAGCATTAGTTGTACACTTACGGCAACATGCAAAGTATATCCTACATTGCCGATGGGACATGAGCACGATAGTCCTTCTGTAACGTAACACTCATACTCAGTAGACTAGGTTTGTTTATAAGAACGCCGTTACAATGAATCTATTCGCTACCTAGGCATTTGTAAGGAACGCCTTGGTTTCTCAGCACACAAAGTAGTTTGATGTGGTTCAACTTTGCATCAGTGACTAAAGTATATATCCAATCGATCGAGATGTACTGCCTCAATGATTCCTCCTAGCCGGGTTCCACCTCGTCTATATCAGGAAGCCAAACTCCTTGAGCGGTATCTCGATAGCAGCTAAGTTAATAAAGAGATTCAAGAGGTTATTGTCATACGTTTTACGTTGTATTTGAGGAGGCTGCAAGTTATGACAACGGCGACATTATCTGTTGGGGTTTGTGGAGGTTGCAGTTATTATCTTCACACTTGGCAAAGGCCGCTAAAAGAATTCGTTTATTTAGACGTCAACAATTCATGAAGATAGTGAGAAATAGAAGCTAATCTGTTGCTAATTGAAAAAAGTGTAGAGAGGAATGCGTTGTGAACTGTTCAAATAAGAGTTTCTCAATAGGTCGTGATCCAATTTTCGTGAGCGATTGGCAAGGGTTTACTGCAGAAGCTTACGGGGATTGGCCGATACTGGCTGGTTTCCCCAGACGGGGTGTGCTAGCTTGAACTACGGGGCTCTGATTGGTTAGATATGGTAATCTTATCTATCTGGAGAAGTAGTAGCACAGCACACGAAGGTAATTCGCAAATTTGCCATATTTTCAAGATGAAGAATGAGGAATGTAGGGAAGATTCAACAGAAACAGTTGGAACCGAGGCGATCCAATTTTCTCAATGCTCAAAACACATTGGACATTCGATAAAAGATAAGGCAGAACTTCAAAAACTGAGACCATATGCCCAATCGTGAATATGCGTAAGATATCGCATATAAAAGCAGACGCAATGGCGTCTCCCATACAAAACCAAAAGATGAAAAGTAGAGATTCGGCCTCAGCTTTTACAAAACCACAGAAGAGCTCCTCCCTCAGGTTTCACGTGAAAGCGGGATTACCCCAAGAGGATACGAAAGTGCACGGAGCGGAAGTGATGTTGAGGCGCAAAATAAGCTAATTCATCGAGACCAATGACAGCTTGGGGAGCGGCACCATGGCACAGCACAGACTTCAAGGATTCCCACCGATGCCGGCTCCCGGTGTAAGCCACGCTTTTACGGACACTCAACTCGGGGAAAAGAAGGTTGATCTGGAATACGAAACAAAGTGGGAACAATGGGTTATCCTGGAGGTCGGGCCTTTTGGAAACATTACGCGAGGTTTCTTATTCATACAAGAACTTGATGAAACTTGGCTGCGATAAGGTTGAAGTACACTGAGAGGTATCTCACGCAATCCATCGCATTGTAACATCGAACCAGGGAACCAGGACTCAAAAGGGAACATAGGCCTATTTCCTCGGACTCTCCTACCAATTCCACTACAACTCTGTCAACCTCTCTCTCACTAAAAAGGTAGGTACGTTAAAAAGAAGTGATGAGATTCAGATGCGGGTTGGGCTGGGGTGGGATAGGTACGTAGGTACCTGCTATCCATAGGTAAACCAGATGTAGGTAATCGCAATATGTCATAGCCAGTTCTCGACTTAGGATTGGTCAGAATATCATCTTGATTCAGAGATATCAACTTTTCATTTTCAGCAACAAAAACACCAAGACCAGCATTTCCGTTTCGTAAAGGATTGAGGAGACGAATACCACGTCCTATGATTTGCGCATTGCTTTATTAATAATTTAGTGAGACCGTGATTTGTCTGCATATCACCAGATCACCATAATCAGTCGGATACTATTCTGCGACATGTCATTGCCGTAATTGCAAATATAGTAATCTAACACCCTCTGGTCTCTGAAGCATCATCAATGAACTGAATGCAGTTCATTCTGACCTTCGCTGTTCGGCATTTCCTTAGGGCCCGGACTGCCTGTATCTTCAACTGCAACGCTGGTCTTTCACGCGTTTATGTCGGCGTCTTTAGGCTAGACATTAGCCTGTCTCGACCATGTGCTTGCCCATCTGCCTAGATCCGCTCCTCTCCTCTCCGCTCCGCATACAGCGGCAGCTAAAGCAAACCAGACACACAACGTTGGTTTCGGACAGGGGCCTCGCTTCGATTACGTAGGTAGGGTCCAGCAATGACATTAACATGGTCACTGCTTTGGCATCTCTGAGGCCTTTGTTTTCCTAGGAGATCACGTCAACGACCGGGCTCGGGTGGCACGGGCATAGTAAGGAGCACCGATGTGCAGATTGTTAAGATCAGCAATCCATGCATCGCATAGAAATGCAGTGTAGGATTACGCCCTCTTGCCTCGTTTTCAATGAGCAACAAGACCATCTCTAGCAGACGCGCCCATCTGTCCGTTGTTTGAAGTATCATGTTATTAGTCTACCCACCTCCTCCACCAACCAGACAATCTTTAGTTTCCCCCGGACGTCGGGCCCCCGGACAAATGTGTTCGCCCAAATGGGTAATATCGAACCCCCCGCGCGTTAAACGAGGCTCGCCTCTGCTCTGTTGTCTCTCTCGATATCAATCCCGGAGAAACGGCGAGGAGGGGTGGCTTAATGATGGTGAGACCAGGGCTGAAGGGGGAACTTCTCCATCCAAACGCCATGAGCTTCGAGCCGGCAAATGGTCGACGATCGTAATGTGTGTGCATCGAACGTAAGCTGATTTCAGGAGGGTGGCTACCCAAGAAGCTTTTTGGGGTAGCAGTGGCAGTGAATAGCATCAAATTTGCAAACAGCTACCCCAACTCTCGGTTCGGTTGAAGATGCCGGCGAATGCTGTAGGCTATAGTTCTGGGGTATTATAAATCGGTTCGGGAAATTTGGCACATTTCTTCGTTCCAATGATGAATAAGCTGTAGTCGTGGAAGAAAGTTGCTTAACCCCGTTATTCAAGGCCAGGAACCACGCCATTTCGCTCAACTCCGGTTGCTAACCCCATCTCGAAGTGAAGTGCCGTGCCGTGCAGTTACTATGTAAGAACGGTATTTCCACCGACGGTGCCAAGGTCCGTTTCGACTCATGCAGAATTGTTTGTAATGAAGGAGGGTGGATGATCTCAAGCAACCTTAGTCCACAGACGTGGAAGATCAGAAGCCTCTAACAACGACTACAACCTTGCCCTTCCTGTCCTGGTTGTCTGTCACAAGTAAATCTCATCTCGAATGCGAGAGAGCGGAGATTTTGGCCCTAGGCTGCCTGGACCTGGAGGCTGCAACATTGCCATGGGTACGGTGTTCAGACCAGACGTTGGCACAACCCATGTAATGCAGAGTGCAGATACATCCCACGTTAACGGGATTCACGTAGGTAGATATGCTGTGCCACTGAGACTCATCCCGCTCTCATAACTTTTCTTTTGGGCACTGGCTTTTCCCACATCAAGGCTGCAGTAACCATGGCAAGGGTGGGTAACGTGCTGTAGCGCTTGTCCAGTGGGCATCCATTTGCCAATTGTGGCCTGTTTTGACGAGTCGAGGTTTTTTTCGTCGGTGGATTCCAGTTTTTTAGCTTGTGCCCAGGCCAGTTCGCGCCATCCGAACGGGACGGAGCTAGGGACCTTCCCTGTAAGTGCGCTGAGGTTGTGCTGGGTTGCGCTTGCGCTTCGGCGCGGTACAAACCTATGAAATGGACCTATGGAACCTTGGCCTGAGCTGGACTACCACTACAAAAATTCCGCGGATACATAACCTCGTCTTCTCCCACCTTGATCTTCTACTCTTACCCTTCCTTCTTCTTAACAAACCCAATTGCTTTTCTTGACTTCCAACTCTTTGCTTATACCCACATACATCTCTCGTCTCGGCAAGCACATTCGAATCACTCATAAGCAATCCGACCAACTACCAATTACCTCAACACACGTACAACCACCGCCATGTTCTCTGCTACTCGTGCCCTCCGACAGGCTGCTGTCCACGCTGAGCGAACCCCTCTCATCAAGTTCCTTGGTCCCCGAACCATCCCTTGTATGTTCCGTCCAGAAACGAAGCCTTTCCCCTCATCTGCCTGCTTTAGCTAACAGTGTATTTCCAGCCAACGTCGACCACACCCCCAAGCCTCACCCCGCCTCTGGTGTCGAGAAGCTCCCCGAGTCCTGGTCCGGCTACGGAAACGGCGATGCCGCCGCTTCCCACAAGAACTTCAGCTCCTACCGCGACCACGTTCAGCAGCATGGCCCTCTTCAGAAGTCTGGCTTCGGCGGTACCAGCGCTGCCTCTCTCGGCTCTGTCAACGCTCCCAAGGGTGTTGCCTTTGACCTTTCTGAGCTTCCTGCTCGCTTCCACCGCGCTCCCCTCAATGCTGCCGAGATCGAGGCTATCGAGTCTGGTGGTGCTGCTCTCTTCGGTTAAATATGTCTCCCGCCACAGGCGAGGAGTCATAGGTGGAGCGGAGGGATGAAACAGACGGGATGAACGAACACCTACAATGACACGCAGATTATGACGAGAACCAGGCCGATGCCGCCTGGAGCATGCACACTGCGCGGCATAGTATACGAGGACGCCGAGTGGTCATGTACATTGAACAACTATCCACGGTGCATTTCGGGATGGGCATGCAAGCCCATCTCATCGACATACAATGCAGACAAGGACCGAGTTTCCGGCTGCAACTGCATCTCGTCTAGGATACCACTTAGGGCACTACGATACTATGTCGTCAGGAGCGTCATATGAAACGAGGGGTTGGTCTAAGCACCAAGAAGAGGGGGAGAATGGGGAGAAAGCAAATAAGTCGGGTTTCCAGAAAATACCCCCCGACTGCGGAGAACATTGCGACCTCCGTGCTTTACCCATCTACTGGCGTCAACGCCATTTCTTTCTGAGTAGTTGGATACTACCTGCGAAGCTTTAACAGCGAGCAAGGAGCACTGTGGCGTTGATTAAAGGAGTTTCTTTCTGGCAGAAATATTGATACCAGAAAAAAAAGTTTATACTATTACATTACATGACTTGCTCGAACTGCGACGTGACCTTGCCGTGATAATTCATATACTAGTGGAGAGAGAGTATTGTGACAAGTAGCCGACTTGACACGACTGGAGACTTGGCGTCCATAATAATGAATACGTCTTTTCACGAACCGGGACCACCAAGGACATTCTATTACCATTTCGGCTCGTGGCCGGCCCCAGTTCTGGTGTACTTTTCCTACCGGCATTGACATTTCGAAACCACTCGCACCCACTGATTTTCCACCATCCTGAGATTAGGTTTGGCTAGAATAGTTAGCAATATTAATCAGAAGGCTCTTTTCCCCTTCTGTTTCTGGGGAAATACATGCAAGTTTTAACTAGTCCAGACTACCTATTCAACTTTGCATAGGAGTTCAAGTTCCCGGTTCCGGCTCCGGCCACCGGAAGACACCAGACAGACTCCACCGTAAGGCTAGGAAGAAAGGTTACATAATTATTTCCATATGTCATTTCGTATGTATTTGCGTGACTTGATAGATGATAATCTTGTCCCCATTGTTTTTTCCTTCTTTGTTCTGCTTGTTAGGCTTGGCCGACTCTTGCCGATGGGGATACAAGCGTTTTGTTGAAGGGTCGGCCGGGCTTTTCCGAGGGCGGAATGAGAGCATTGACATGTATTTCGCCGACATAGGTATCCGTAGTTGACCTTAACTCGATGCTGGCGTTCTGTCTTTGTGGTCGCCAGGATGAGCGAACTCTATTTTCCCATGATTTTGCTCGGTCTTCGCCTCTCACTAAATTTACAGACATATCGCTGTCTGACCAAGTGAAAGTCCATGGATAAAGGTCAGTTCCATTAGATATAATGTAGATACGATTCACCGGTGCCTAGATCAATGCTTTCTAGCATTATTACTGGTTTAAAGGCTATAATAAGATAGAAATATTACCGTCGTAGCACAGCTCATACTTGCACCGTGGCTTGTGAAATTTCACATAACAAATGGAAGATAATAGGTAAACAAGTGCCTGACCTATCCCTAAACTTGCTATGTGCACCCTCATAACTCTTGCGAGTCGATCACGCCCTTGGTCGTGCTGCTGCATCTGTTTGCTGCACACTGGGCGTAGAATATCAACGCTTGTGGCATGTGAAATAACCGGAAGTAGGCCGACATTCAACTTCAAGCGTGGTTCAGTCTAATGAGTACCAGCTTCATGTGATGGTGAACCAGTGACTATAGGAAGTATATCATCTGATTCTTATATGCAGAGAAACGGTTTTGAAGAGTGCGATTCGTTTACTAATACGAGCCATAGCTCGAAAACGACAACCTCAATAAGTTCAAAGCTGTAGGCTACAGGCACTATCACTCATGCGTCACTCAGAGAGACTAAGCTCTACTACAGCAGCATGCACCTAGCCTCCGGAAGACTAAGAGTACTTCGTCTGAGTGTATGAGGTATTTCAAACGGCGGTTCATCGGGTCAAAGACCGCGTATCTCCCAAGTGTGTTCGGACATACGATGATTATCCCTCTTCCGTCCATGGCTCAGGTTCCTTCAATAATGGTTGTAGGGAAAACTCGATGGGAACCAAACAGCTCGTTATTGATGCATTATTAGGATTGAGCTTTGAAAAAAAAGGAAGGGAAAAAAAGGCGATGAAATCGTGATATTATTCGAACCTTCTAATACACGAGTTTTCATCTCTTTCGCCTGTTCCCAATTGGTGCTCCTATCATGGCGCCGTAACATCAGCACATGCACTGTCGTACGAACTGCGAGAGGGAACCACTAGCGATGTTGTCTTTTTATCAACATTCTATTCATCTCAAGATAAATGTTGATTCATAAAGCACAAGAGGAGAATGTAACTGACTACGCCATAGCAACCAGAGAAAAGGGGAGGAGACGTCTAACATTATCAAGGATGCATATTCAGCCTGCTATCTAATCATCCAGTTCCGACTATCATATCAACCTAGATGAAATACAGAGCAAACTTGGCTTCATCTAAATGAGTCACAGCGATCTCAGCGAGTAGAGGGGGCCATTTCTTTACAGTTAGTATGGGGAGGGAGAGGCTGCACAATATTTTATGACCTTCTTAGTTGAGCAATACGAGCCGTTCAAGATGTACGCGAACTGACTTTGAACTACGAACCGGAATAGAGCAAGCATCGAAATTCGATCGGCAAAAACTTATACAATCAACACGTACCAACCTATATAGAAGCCGCAAAAGCGGCAGGAGGGCTGAACGTGCTATTTTGCAGTCGAGATATGAACAGAAATAGTGGAAAATGGGTACGGAGATCACGAGAACATGCCCCATGAGGAAATCTGTTCACGTACAGCAAGGATAATTTGAACCTTTTTGTTATTATTTTGGGGATCAACTGCAGTGTGCACATACAGGTATAGTGAGAATTGATGTCAAGTGACTTAATAGAGTGCTCAAGCTGCATGCTCGAGTTTGACTGATAAATTTTGGTTATCTGATGGGAAACCATTCGCTGAAGCAGACGTAAGGCGATAAATGTTGACTGGAACTTGTCGGATACTGTTGTCACCTTTATATCCCGAAAGACCAATCACATACAATGCATAATACATTCTTCACTTGAAGGCGAATTATGGTTGCTACCGTAATAGAATGACCTTAAATCAACTACACTTCGACAGATGATATCTTTCAGGCAAACTGCTACAGATCAACCCCCTCCTCCTTTTTTGTTGCCTTTTTTTGTTTTTGTTTTTTTGATACTCTGCTGCTAACCTTTAAATACTCGGTTTGAACGAAGGAAACGAATACCTAACACACTGATCACTAACTGGATGTGGGGGCAGTGTTTCTAAAAACTGTAATAACGTTTGACAAGTACGAAAGTCGTTACTATTTGATAGAGAGACTTTATCTTGAGTCTTATTATGTCCTGTGTCTAGATTCAATGGATATTTGAGCACTTTTTGGGAGATTATATAACTCTGTATCATGCTGTGCGCGTTTCATTGACATCTAGACTCACTATATCCTGCGTTCTTGTTTATTATCCCGGTTCTCTCTTCCAAACTTGATAGACTTTACAGGTTTTTATGCGTTCATGAACAACCTCTTCCTCTACTTATCACTCTCCGACGTTATTCTTACTACCAATCAGCTCCGTAGAGCAGCAAAATTATACTATGACAGCTCTCAATCTGATTCACCTACAGTGTGAGATCCTGAAGACCCCAAGATCATAAAAGTGTAAATAGCGTCTTAGAAGTTTAGGAAGGAGTAACCCTGAACTGCAAGTACCTTGGATCAGATCCTCTTTGAGTCTACTATCTAGATGAATACGAATTTCTATCTTCTGTCTAGTCCTTTAGCATCCCTCCGTACTATTTCCGAACCCTCGACTGCGGCTTGTCTCTCAATCTTTTAGAGAAGGACGACACCTCATTGACCTGCACTTGGCCTGATTCTCAAGTCCCAAGCTTCAGACAATGACTTTCAGTCTCACGACCGATTGTCTTCGGTCCGGAATAGCCAGCAAGATGCAGGACTCTTCAAGCTACCATTTGAGCTTCGAATACAAATATATAGATATCTCTTTGGAGATAGAACTATTTTTGTGTATACTAGATGATTTCCTTAGCTCGAGCATTGGATATATTGTCTAATCGTTCGAGGCCCTGACTAGACTTGCGTCGATATGGAGGACCATCTACCTATTAACATCCTTAGTAGCTGTACTTTGGCGTGAGTGCGATTGTCTACTTTTATTTAACACCTTCAACGCTGACAGTTGGAAAAGATCAATCGCGGCATTAATGAGCTGTATGCTTTTCCTCGCACGAATTTGTTTGTAGGGGAGCAGCGAACTTCAAGGGGTTCCCTCGATAGTTTTATGCTCGAAATGCAACATTCCGAAATTAAACATGCACCTGGATATTGATTTAAGTCATTTTTGCCCATTCTCACTCATCAGCGCATTCAAAGAGCTTTGCGCAGCCGACCCTTACCGAATACAGTTGAGTATCAAGTCGGCAACCGAACACAAACGTAGGGTCTTGCTACTCATTTTGTGTCTTGCCAACGGGCTACTAGGGGGTAATGAGGCCAAGGTGAGCTGATGCCTACGATGACTGGCGCCGCAATGAGACACTTAGAAGAGTCCAGACGTTGTAAGAAGAATATCACCATCGGTCATGTGCAATACCTGGATGACGGGGATGAGGAAGACTACTGACAAGAACGATAACGGCAACCGGAATGGTGGAGAAAGCATTTCTGTTGGACAGCCCTGCTGCCTATCCTAGTCGTTACCCAGGTTGTGTCTTCCATCTTTTCCTCTCATCTATTACTCGGGAACATCGTCCGCATTACTGCATCTCGGTAAGGACCTCGCCCGCAATATATTTACTGATATAACAAATGAGATCAGATTGTTCAGTGTTGTTTGCTTTTGTTGTACTGTTGTCCTTGTAGGGGGTAGAAACGAGGCTGTAAGGCGGGTCTATGCAGCCGGCCTCAAAAGCATGTACACTTGCACAAATCCATGGCTACAAATGCATGTCTTGCATATATCACATGCGCCAACTTTCTTTGTAGAACTGGAAATAGTCACGACAATGAATTGATCCAGATATATGAGAACAGTCGAAGTGCACAACTAGGAGAGTGGGAAAACATCGATTCACCTCACCGTCAATTATGTTCGCCTTATTTTGTCTAAAATATAGACACCTACCTCAATAGTAGATCAGTAGTTTCTTTGTTGCCTCCAAAACAAGTCAAGCCTCAGTCGCATTTGCTTAACATTGCTTTTGGTTAGCTTCGAATAGGGACTGGTGAGTCCTGACTTCCTTGTTGCTTTTGTTGGTTTGTGCTACCCATCTACCTAGGTACCTTGATCCTACCCTGGCATCACAGCTCCTTCTCCACTGCCGCTTACATGTTCCTCGTTCTCGACTTCTCCTCTTCGTCAACCTGGTTTCTATCCAGTTTCTCTTCTAAATTAACTCAGTCTCGATTTCAATCCCAATTCTAGTGAAGGGCCGCTTTGCTCGTCATGTTCCGCCGCGGAAGAAGGCGTGACACTCTTCCACCAACACCTGTCGAACAGTTCAGAAGAGATGCCAAGTTCACACTTCCAACCGCAACCCAAGGCCAATCTCCTCTGTTTACATTGCCTGTTGAGATTCGACAAATGATCTTCACCGAACTACTCGGGGATCAACTTGTTCATGTTCATCTTCGTCACAAGGACGACAAATACGAAAGAGAAGGAGCTCCTAGCAAAGCTTCGAGATGGGTTCATTGTGTCTGTTGCCTTGATCGCAATACAGCTCCTCACTACCACGAAGAGAAGAACCATCGGTGGTGTTTTCTTTCCACAAATGTTCTCAGGACTTGCCAGTCTGCGTAAGTCGTAATGGTTTTCCCTCGTGTGTTTGCATGTATTATCTAACGACGTTACAGCTACCTCCAGTGTCTCCCAGTCCTCTATCAGACCAACACCCTTTCCTTCCGCTGCTTCAAAGATGCAACAGCATTTGAAAGTCTTTTTGTGCATTTCTCATCACTGGTTCAGTCCATAGATCTCTATTGTACTGACTGTGGCTGCTATACGGAACCTAGGTGCCGCCTTCGTGAGCACAGTAGCTGGAGAATGAATTTGTGCCATTTCGACAAATATTACCATTTGTTCTTTGCAACAACAGGCAGCAGTACCAAGATCAGAAATTCGAGACTCTATTTCGAAAACGATGGCAGCCCTTTCTTCTACCATCAAATAAAGATGCTGCTGTCATCTACCAGTCTTCCTGTCGCTCAGATTCAGATATTCGTGCCAGGCGACCTAGACAAGAGGACAGATGAGGCAGTCAGGGTGGAAGCTGTGCCTGGCAAGCGTGGTCGTATCAGTATCATCAGACATGCGAAGGGTCCTTTTTCTGACCGTCGTGAGGAAATTCCAGACGAAGAGGCAGAACAACACGCTGATGATAACGTCCAGGATGACGGCTTGGCAGTGGAAGAGAGTGAGTAACTTGTTTTGGAAGTGTTACAATGGGGACGTTGAGCCATGATTTATATCCTTACTACTTGTTAACAATCCGTATGGACGCTATGCCGACTAGGCAGGTTTCAGATACAAACAACCTCCGAGTCGGACAAGTCGAAAAGATCTGTTGTGGAGAAATTAGCAACAGAAGTTGGCGTGTAAAATGTATGAGAAGGGCCAGTGGAAATGAAGAACATTTTTAAGAACGAGGTATAATACACTATTCAAGCTTTCAATCGTATCATTGATCATGAACATAGCAATGCGTGTACAGTAAACCAATGTGCACCGTCTATTGTAACACAACAGTGAACAAACAGCAAAAAAACAGCAAGTCGCTCAACCCCTCTTTCGAATGACATCCCGCACAATATTCCGACACTCGCTTGGATCCTCGAAGACATGCCAGGCCTCAACTGGTACGTGTTTGAAAGCCTTTTCGAAACGCTCAAGATGGTTCTTCTCGTCGATGCCAAAAGCAGCCACATCGGTAGCCTTGCGGATAAGGATCATTTTGACCCAGCCTGGGAATGTGCGATAACTATAAAGAGTCAGTCAGCCAGCCACACGCAAAGATCTCGATTCAAGTAACAGCTTACATCTCGCCGTAGGCCTCTGGGTCAGATTGCGTCGAGTCGCCGATAAGAATCAGCTTCTTCCTCGGCAACCAGGATTGTATCTTCTTCATACGGTCTGTCTTGTACTCCTCGGTTCCCATAGTGAGTGCTGACAATAAACCTGCTACAGTGCGCCAGCTTGAGTCGCGAAGGATGAGTTGGCCTTGTGGATAGTATCGTTCGCGGAACTCGCGCAACAGGGGGTAAAGGTTGTATGGTGATGCTGACAGATAAAACCAGGGGGTATCGCGAGGGAGTAGAGTTTGCAGGTCTGAGAGAAGTTCGGGCATTCCAGGAACTGGAGTGGGTTCGTCGATGAAAGTAGACTTGAGAATACCAAGAGGATCACTCGTCAAGGTAACCTTGATAGTGTCATCAACATCTAAGTTCTGTTAGCTGCATAGCTCTGATGGGTAGGTGGTACGGGGACAAACCTGATATAACAGCCCAACCTTCAGGTCCGGCATAGTATGTCTGCATGTCGTGTATACCCTTAGTGCCATGGGGTACCAGCGCTGTCGCATCAACAATCGACCCCTTATGGGACCGGTCAACAGGCTGAACGCTCGTCGTGATACCGTTGATACTGGTAGGTCCCAACTTAATCTCCTTCTTCTTGTGTTCGATCCAGAAAACTCTCGCTGCTTGAATATCCCAAAGGAATGGAATGATTCTCTCTTCGATAACGTCACGCTCAGCCGCATCCTCCGCCAAACCAAGCGTCGAAGCGATACCAGACACTATATCCGCTACACGGCACTTGGGTTCGTTCTCAAACACAGCAGCGACGAACTCGGCCTCCCACTGATCAGTCTCTGGGTTGCGATAGGCCGTATTGTCCATCAACCACAAGATATCACCAGCGTCAACAGCCTTACCAAAAGGGTTCCATCCTGCCACACGCGAAAGCCATCCTGAGACATTAACGGGACCTGCAAGAGCGGCGGTTTGTACTTTCTGGAAGGCAGCGGATTTGGGGTCGGGCAGGTCATGCTCGACCTTGTCAAAGTTGCGGGCTTTTCGAGTGCGTAGTTGCATGTCGGCTGCAAATGCGCGAGGGTCAAAATCTAGTTTGTCGTCCATCTTGAGTCACGGTAGCGCAGTCGGAAATATATATTACACAGAGATTTCGAGCGAAAGCTGCCTCGAGGCGGCGAATAAGGTCCCGTGCTAAGAATGAGTCGTAGGAACAGTGAGTGAGGCTGTATCAGGAGCCGCAAGGTCGCGTGGGTGTCAGGTCAGGTTTCCGGGGGAAGGTATGTTTTATAATGAAGAAAGAGGAGTTAGACAGGCAGAGAGACAATGTCTTATTTTTAATCGCAAGACAGAGCCTAGGTAGGTAGGAGAAAGAGTCAAGGTCTCAATCGCAGTAAGTAGGAGGTACGCCTCCTGCTCAGAGCTGCTGGACAGCATTTTAAGTGCTGGCCTAAATCTGCTTACCGGCCTAGTATCCGTGACCTCATGGTTATGATACATAATACGCTATCAATGGCACTGACAGGGAATAAGTTAATGGCTGCGACGCTGTTTGTTCCATTTTAACTTGAGCAATCCCCCTTGTGACGTCGATGCGTGATGCTAGCGATGCAGATCTCTTAGGCTTTAGTCTTGTGGGGGTGGATCGATATCCGCGTGGGCGCTAGAGGACGCTATGCCCAGAAGAATGACCCAAGATTGGACGGTTGGTGGGTGGCTTGCAGTCGGGTGCTTTAAGCTACTGAAACAAGACTTGAAATAGTTTTACTGTACAGGCGAGCAAGGGGCATAGCCAGAATGATATATACAAGCGTATTACGTCAGACCTATGGGTTCCTTAAAGTAATGTATTCAGTTGAGGAGGGCGAAGTGTTAGACTTTGGTCTTCGACTTAGAATTCGCAACCAAAACCTTGAAGTATTAAGTTGAGGAGTAGGGTCTATCGTAGATAGGTAGGTACCTAGCTTCTAAACTTTATGATATATTAAATAAACAACCTGAGAGCCTCTTCTAAACAGTGGATGGCTAGTTTCATCTTTAATACTTCCATAGACCGGGTTTTCTGATACTGAGGTTCCATAATGTGGGAATGAAATGGAACGGACCCTGCTTGGATAATATTTACTTTAACCTTTGAGGCACCTATATCTTCATTATACCCGTCATCCTAGGTTCGTTGTTCCCGTTAGGTGGCTAGCGTCCCGCTTCCCGGTAGATCATCAAATTGGAACCAAAGATCTTGGTCTTGGAAGGTCCGCTTCAATCTCGGGACATTTCTTATTAATACTACTAACTTGAACGTTCAGTCAAGACCTATGCGCTACTTGGTACAGGGCCTAATTCATATACATATAACGTGATTCTATCTCATGTGCAATATATTGTTCGTAAATGCGACCTCGTAGACTGAAGTGATATCTATTCCCAAAACGCCAATCGCTCATACCGTCTGTACTCATACATATATATCTCCGACTTTCTTCCTGTACCTCGGGTATCAATCAATCAATATCACGAACGAGCGCAAAATGGTTGAGGTAATTGTAAAGACACGCCCTTCTCCCAAACTACCAGCCGCCATATAACCAACCTCGCTTTTCTTCCGTGTTGAAGAGTTCCTCCCTGACATCTCCCATAATCGCCTTCACCACTCCCTTCATAGCTCTCTCGCTGATGGTAAAGGAGTCGTAGAACAGATGGTCGCGTTCGATTTTACATTCGGTCTTGATCTCCTTCTCGTCAATCTTGAGATCCGCCAAATCCCCTCTGACACACGGTGTCCAGACATCAGCGAATCGCATCGAATCATTGGCGGACAATGTTCCGCGTCCTCTCAGGTCCACAACAGCTGCACGTTCCATGTCGCCTTCAGTCATGGCATCAAGAACTCCCTGGTCGATATTTACCAGCAGCCCGTTACGCATGGGATATGGGGCCTGGATAACACGCTGGTTTTCGTACGTCGTTTTCGCGGATTCTTTCGCGTCTTCGCTTTGCTCAACAGGCTCGACACTCTCGGCCCTCTTGGTCTTCTTTATTCTTTGTGTGCTCGATGACGGCCTCTTTGGCTTTTTCGTTGTCCTCTCTTTCCACTCAGCGACTGCAAAGTCCACCTCTTGGTTCCAGTATTTAGTCAGTTCTGCGGCGTTTCGAGTCTGCTCGACCACGTTATTGGGCGCAGGGGGGGTCTTCCGACCTTGCCATCCAGGTGTGAGGGAGATGTCAAATATCGTTGGCACTATAATGCGGAAGCTTTCAAACTTGCGTCTATCGACTTTGTCCAAAGCGCCGGGTGCCGTCAGCTCACTGATCTGCGACTCGGTCGCGTTTGTCCAAAAATCGGAGAAGGCGATAGAAGTGGGGTCAAGCGATCGTTCGTAGAGTATCTCGGCCTGATCGAGGATTTGTCTGACCATATAAGTAATGGCATCTTCCGATTCTTGCCTTGGCATTGCTGCCATGTTCCAGATCTCCCACGTTCCAAAGCTGAATATCCAGACCGTTTCGCGTGGTGTCTCTTCAGGGGGTGGCATCGCGAGAAAGCTCTGGACTTGGCTTGCCAGGTCAGGGACCTTGGAGGGGGTGGGATACTGTTTAGCGATATGCTTGTAATTTAAGGCTGGTTTTTCTTTCACGTTGGTGAACTTGGTGGTGTTGAGAAGACCCTGAACTGCCTCCTCGTACATATCGTTGCTGATGAGACCCCTGTTTGGCTGAGCATTTGGTACGAATGATAGGTAAGAAGTGCATTCGAGCTTATCAAGGGTTAGCAAAGAGTAATGAGTCGGATTTCTTTTCGTTTTACCTCATCGCATAGCTCCTCTGTCCATGTTTTGCGCTCTGAAGAGGGATCTTGCACGTTGCCTACAACATCAGGCGAGCCAAACACCACGATCCTCATGTTTCGATCAGGTTCTGGCTCATAGCTCCCCCAGGGGAACATTCCACGGTACCCATATCTGAGTTGGCCGCCAGATAATCTATCTGGTAAAATTCCAAAAACGAGAAAACTGGTGAAAAATATGGCAATGATTTGGAGTAAGAGCTTGGGTGCGCCGCGCCACATGCGAGCAGAGCAGAAGATAAAGACGTTCTTTCCACCGAGTCTGCTCATAACAGAGTCTTGACTGTCACGACGACCGGGAATTTGATGACCCAGCTCGGCAGGCGATTTCCATAATGTATTTATCATGATGTATTGGAGTGGCAGGGTTGGTTTCAGGAAGGGCGTGGTGAAATGAATACTCGATCAGGGGGCCTTGGGTAGGACATATATCCGTAAGTTTGATTCGTGTTAGTGATGTGGCTCAGGAACAGGAACAGGGATAGAAAAGGGTGTCGAGTAACTGGAATATGGCTATGTTGCCGATGATCCGGTTGTGAGGCAACAATTCCGTTAATAGTGAATACTAAATCCTCCCTGTGATTAAGCCTTATCGTTTAGGGAGACGTTGACAGTGAGAACCAGTGATTAAGTTTGAGCGAGGCGGATCGAGAACGGACTAGACCAGAAATTCGACAGCGAATGGCGGATATAAGCGGCCGAGAAATGATGAAAATAGAAACGAGGCGGATTTTGTGATGCAATTTGTAGGTGGTTTGTTAAAGCAGACGATGGGGGGGATAATTGTTAACAGGCGGCCACGAGGTGGATGTTATCGCGTGCAGCCGAGTCGACGTGCCAGTGCCTGGGGTAGGGAGTAAGTTCAGTGCTCACCATTCAGCGGGGGATAAGCGACTTATCAAATATAATCTCAGTCTAATGATTTCCTTAACAATAAAGCTAGGAACAAACCCAACGGTAGTCGCCAAGAGTCATCGGTTACGTGGCCAAGATCTTTCGGAAAACTCGGTATCAAGGAGCGCTGGATTCACTGCAAAGATACAAAGCAAAGGATGAGAAGACCCTTGTATTGTGGAATCCAATGTAGCCAAGTCTCTACTCAGCCCGTGAGCTGAACCTAAGCTTACAGTCATTCTGTTTCACGCGATATCAAAGGCTTTCTTTGCCTAGAGTTGTCGCATCACGTCACGTCGCAAGCGGTAATGCAGTGAACGGTTGTACCCACATCCCGATGCCGTCTTCCGGCCTCGTCATCCGTGGTGGCAGACCACTTCCCTTTATCCTCAAATTTACGGATATGCGGAATGCGATTCGTAGTGCTTTATCTTTGCTTGGCTTCGGCGGGCTGAGTAGTTTGCAAATTGCACCCAAGAAATGCGTCGTCAGCAGTGGAGTCAGTCGGGTTGGTCACTATGGTGGTTGGCGCCGCCTAACCTTGCTAACTTGGAAGAGAGGCCACAGCCTCAGGAGAGGAGCACATGCCAAAGGGTCGACGTCCATCATGGGGGTTAATCTCTACTACAACTGGTTTGACAGCCGTCACAGTGAGATTGGCACGGGTACAGTTTTGCGATCTTGGTGTTCCTTTGTGTGGGGAAAAGTGCAACACGGCCGTTAATGTTTGCTTGCCTGTCCGCCATAAGCGGTAATAAACCACGAGACGGCCAAACATGATACCTCAAGAGGTAACAATGCACCCAATCCCTAGACAGTCAACTGTAGATGTTTTGTAACGCCAAAGCAGGTGTACTACCTACTATACCTACCTACCTACCTAGTATGCTTGTTACAAGATATAAAATCCATACATACGTCATTCGTCGCTTCCCCACGCTTGGTGGTCTCGGCTAAGTCACCTGCCTTAGTACAGTAGCACACTCTTCATCTACACTCTAAAATCGGCGCCGAGCCTTAACATTCTGGACTGTTTATAATTAGAGGCCTACCCGGTTTGTTGTTATCCGGTAAAGGAATAATCCAGACCTTCAATACTGCATGAATCGTTTCTCGTACATGACTTTCAATCTTAAAGACTGATAGGAATTTTAAATACTAACTCCGGACCGATATGTCATGTAAGTTTACATCATTCTCTGGTGGTCTAGGGTAAGAAGTCCAACAGAATTCACAGGCGAGATAACACAACATGAAATAGCATCAACCCTATCTGTCTAGCTTTCTTGCCTAGCATACTCTCTGATTCGGCTAGGAAATCACTTATAGAGATGCCCTGAAGCGTTTCATACGTGCTCTTTGATGGTAAAAGTAGATCAACGATATCCATACCGCGATGCGACGATGGTGTCGAGGTCTTGGGCCAGTAATGCGTATTGCCATGCGTGACTAAACAGTGGGCAACCCAAACACCTATTTTCTCACATAATGACTATGTGCTCAATCGACCTGAGCAGTGCCGTACTGCAGTTACACGTATAAATGATTATTTCAATTTAGTCCATTAACTTTACTTTTGAGTTGTTGAAGCTACCAATCCCTGGCAGCCATGCTTTGGTATGACGAGAATCTACATGGCTGGGAAGGAATCGCTTTCATATGACAACTGCTTCTAAGCTAAGCTCTGACAGTATCATTTTATGTGACTTGGTACTTAATAAACTCCATTGGGAAAATCTTAAAGACACTGTTTTACAGTCACTGTGCTGGGACATAATTCAACGATCAAGGTATTGTGAACATTAAACAAGGTAGGCTCCTTGAACACGAATTATAGCCAGCAGTTGAAGTGAATCATGCACGGAGATTATTACTACAGAAGCGGCAGAGCCATAATTAAGCGAATCAATGGAAGTCATGTTTTGCAGCACAATATGTCTGAGGATCCTTTCCCTTATGACAAGAAACACGATACTGACCCCTTTGCCAAGCGATGTCCCATTGCGCTATAAACATTTTGCACTTGGGAGGCTTCCATTCTAATAAGGGAGATCTTGTGAGTGGAGGCAACGAAAGCTGCCCTTTGCACAAAAAGCAAGGGGTATTCTTGTCGTGTTGAAGACTGCCCGCTAAGAGAAAAAGGACCATTACGGGTAGGAGCGCGCCAATTATGTGTAAAAAAATTCTGTATTGTTGTTGATAATAAAAGTCCTGTTAATGGAAGGGATATCCATAGACATGTAGGGTTTCTTTTTAAAGAGACGGCGCAAAGCCTGTTGCGACACAACAGCCCCACTACCAACGACAAGTCCGTCCTCCTAAAAAGAAATCTACTTAGTTAAATCTTATCCTACTAACCTACCTTATGGACGTGCTCAGGCCGATAGCTAACAAACTTAATAGCTCCCTGGATGTTTACACCATGTCTGATAATATTTGTGCTCTCACCTTATGTCACTGAATCAAGGGAATCTCAGTTTTACTCTGCTTGGCTCTTGCAGTCGTGTCCGAGTTGTATTAATTAAAGTGGCTTACATATGCACGTGCAATCCATGACTGGCTTTTTGGATCGGGTGTTTTGAAACCGTAAATCCGTCACCAACCACGTCTTGCTTGGATCGATTAGGTTATCATTTGGTACCGGAACTGCCTCAGCCTCCCTACTAACAACATCCATCTCATCTCATCTCATCTCATCTTGTCCCGTCCTTTCTTCCACAAGGCAATCTTTCGACTATACCCCTGCCTCGGTCTTGCGACAACCATTACAGCGTAGTGCAGGATTGTCAACACTCCCTTGCTGCCCGGCTCCGTCTCTAGGTCCCCTCCACGCCCAGCCCAAGCAAAGTCTACCACCATGTTTGTCTTGCCTCTTGCGACTACGACCCCTTGAGTCATGTCATGAGCGCGTCTCGATTGCTTGCCTCAACCTCCTTACCGTACACCATCGGATGCTGACCCACGGATGCGCTGCCCTTCTCTCACTAAATACGTATTGTATCGGTCGCCTTACGCAAGCTTGAGCGCTCCCGCGCTACCCCCCACCCAGCCGCAGTCGACATTTTGATTCACCTCGACTCGACGCAGAGCCCGGTTATTCGGTATGCTCTCCCATCTGCGGTTCCACAGGCGAGGGCCGTCATCGAATCCTACCTCGCCTTCTCCTGATCAAACTCCTACTTCACCTGCTGCCGGCCACCCTGCGCCTTTCTCTCCCGATGTCCTCTCTCCAGAATTGCGACCGACGCCTTCGAATCCTTCTACCTTACCTCCTACTCTACCGCTCATATCTCGTGTTACCACAGAAGATATAGGGAAGTCAAGAGATGGTCGTCAAAATGCTGCAGCGACAAGCCCGTTAGATCCTCGACTACAATCAACCTCCAAAACATCATCCTTCATTGGTGGTGTCGCTCTTAGAAAATACCAACGTGATCTGGAAGCACAAGCTACCGAAGCCAACGATAGCAAAAGAGGAACTGGTCTACTTGGGCAACATTCAGCATCTCAGCCATCATTAACTTCAAATAATCCTCCCGCACGGCCGTCGCCGCAAGTTATAAAGAATACGAGAGCTACGTCCTCTTTTAGCACACCCACAGATCTTCAGCAGCCTACTGGTCGCCGTCCTGCAGGTACCCGTCTGGTCACAGAATTGCCCTCGCTTACACAGACAACAAGCAACACCGAAAGTCCCAAGCCCAAGAAAGGGCTGCCGTTCCTGAAGAAACCAATGTCAACACTATTGATGAGGCGCAAAACCAATCAGCATGCCCCTGATCTGCGCCCATTACCCTTGGCTAAGCGCCGCGAGGATCCAGTATATGATCCTCGCATCATGGGAACTCGGGTCCATGATTTCAGTGCACCACGGCCAAAGAGGAACACCCCAAACAGGGATACTACGCAAACATCTCTCGCTTCGCCAGTCCCCATGTCCGCTCCTCTTCCCGTTCAAGACATGTTCCTTAGCCCACCGGCCACTCAGACCGAACAGACACCCCTCTCAGCTTCAAATTTGACAACACGTGTGCCCAGCGATGCTTCCGATTCTATCTATTCGCAAGATTCAAGGGCCCTCAAAATGACACCAAGTACAGCCTCTGCAGCACCCCAAGCCCCTGCACCTGACCTGGATGCTCTTACACTGTCAGATGCCCCCCCGGTACCTCCCAAGGATAACGCACCGATTTCGGTTCAGCCAAAGTCACCGCGAGCATCACGTTTAATTGATGAAGATGCCTATATCCATGACAGACCGTCGGTTTCTCACCAAGTGGGGCGATCTCGAGGCCCATCACTATCTGGGTTGTCAGGCAAGGACATACCGTCTGCGATACCTCGACACATGAAGAGCACGTCGTCAAGGTTCAGTTTTGATATGATCGGTGCTGCGAAGCAGGAGAAACTTCTTGAAGACAGGCATCGTCAACGAGAGCTTGAGAAGAAGACTGCGGATGTACCTGCCCCACGAGACTCGCGCCTTGAAGATTTCGACGATGATGGGTTCGATTACGATGCGATGATGGATGACGATGGCTTCGAAGAGGAGATTCCCATGGTTGGTGACGATTTTGATGATATGGATACCAATTTCAATAATGGGCTGGACGACCACACGGGCGGCAATATGAACAACACTTTGAATAGAACCCTCAGTACCTTTGACAACAACCTGAACAACACACTTAATGGAAACATGGATAACGACTTGGACGAAGAGCTTGATCCAGATAACGATCAGGAAAACTTTTCTGGCTTTGTCTTTCAACGATCGGGTCCTACGTCTTCGATAACCAGTCCCCGCAGCGCTGGCTTCTTGCCAACTCCAAGAGATGCAGAGGGCAATCGAATTGGATTTGCTATGAGTCAATATACGCCAGAGATGCTGTCTCCGTTGTCACCCAGAGTGCCCCTCGACCAAAGGATGAGTCAAGAGATGGAGGCAGGTGGGCTGGGGATCCAAGGATTGGACGTGCCGAGGGTGCCCAGTCTAGAGAATGAAGCTGCATTCCAGCAAAACCAGGACTTGCCACCCATAAATACGGGACGCTCAATAAACGATGACGAGCTCTATTATGACGATGGGATGTTAGAATTTGAGAGAAATGAATTCGCAGAGGATCTTGCCGCTCCTCCAGAATGGGACGATACCCCTTTTGACGAATCCATATTTGACAATAATGATACCGATCAATTTGGTCGACCGATAGCAGGCGCCTTTGCGCAGGCGCAATCGCAGAAACGATCCGCAAACCAAGATGAATCGAACAGAGCATCTGACTCAACAGAGCCACTCTCTGCGGCTTCAGAGAATCCCCTGACATCGGCTCATACATCGCTGAGTGCTGGTGACAAAGAAGAGGTCGAACACGAAGCTGCGAGGGACAGCCCTGTTCCTGATTCATCCCCTGCCCCCACGGCCGTGGTCCAATCGTCGTCTCCTCCAGGAGATGATCCTTTTGCAGCGTATCAGGCTGCTCTTGCTGCGGCAACTTACAAAGCGGCAGCATCGGGCAAGTTCCAACGCGGTTCAACTCCGCCACCTGTTGAAACCATTCTGTCTACGTCAAGTCATTCGTCAGACATGCCAAACCATGATAATGTATTCAGACAGGACGACTATGAGAGTTTTGATGATTATGGCGACTACGATGATACATATGAGAACATGGCCGATCTGGAGCTTGATGACGATGCTATCATCGCTGAGGCCAATGCAAGCGCTCTAGCCAATGACTGCGATGGCTGGTACGGTCAGGAATTTGGCTTTTACTCAGCTGGTCAACAACAAGGGCCAGAGTTTGAATACGCCAATGGTGGCTTCTTTGGTCCCAAGGGTGGTTTGGATCGTAGTACCAGCGGGCGCATGATCTCAAGAGAACCAAATCTCACGCCTATCACAGAGCGGTCCGAATACTCTAACAGAAACTCTTTCATGAGCCTTGGTATGCCTGGCTTTGGAGGAACAACGCCCGTTCAAAGCCCAGGTCTGGCTCAACTTGCCCTTCTTGGCGATCGCGGCGATGAGATGACCTTGTCTGCTCTTCTCCGGCTTAGGTCCCGGGCTTGGGGAGGTTCTCAGGCTAGCCTTGCGTCCAGCCAGAACGGGTCCCCACGATCAGAAAGAGGCGACATGTCCACCTCGCCTTGGGGCCAGAGCTTTATGAGCCCAACAACTTTCCATACCCGGAAGAACTCGGTTCTGTCTACCATCAGCCACGACTCAGATAGCGTAAGCGCATCAGGAAGCCCGACGTTGACAGGTGGCATTCCTGGTTTCACGCTATCCCCACCACCTGTCCCCATGCTGGCTAAGCTCGAAACTGGTATCAAGCATGATACTCAAATACCCCCTCCAACCATTTGCAGGCCCGCCTCAAAGTCTTATGACAACCCTATTTCACCAGTGTCGGATCCAGAAGAGAGCATGCCGTCATCAGCCATGGTGAGCCCCTTGGCGCCTTCCAACAGGGCCAGCATGGCCGAGTCCAGTGTCGTCCCTAAAAGACCTGGCATGGGACACCGCCATAAAGGTTCAGCTGACAGCATATCATATACTAAAGAGGAAGACAGTGGTGCTACACGTTGGGTCATGGAGCGACGACGCACAGGAGAATTTGGACAGGTTGAGATTGAGCGCGAAGTACTTGAAGAAGGACGAATCTAGGAGCTAGCCCCCTGTTGCTTGTGTTATTTCGATGCATAAAAGAAATGAAACGAAACGGAAAAGTATTAGTATTATACTGACACGACATTGGGTAAGGAGTTTGGTTTGGAACTGGGTATATATACAAGAAATATTGGTGCGAGCCATAGGCCATTGGGATATGAGCCTAGGCCATGCACAGGGAGTTAAGAAGTGGAACAAAAAGTTGGGCACTAATGGTGTTGCGGAGCTATGCATATACGTATATGGGTGTTGGCACTTATATTCTTTTTTGAACTTCACGTATAAATTTGGACGACAAGGAGCCTCATGAATCGAGCATCAGGAATATGACAGCATATACAAAAGAGTGATATTCTCAACTTCTCACACAACTACACAACAGCCGTTAACAAGATGTAGACCCGAGGTTTCTGGGCTTTATATGTCGATTGTTCACTTTCAACTAATATTTGCAGACTCAGTTCTTCCTCCACACGTCCCGCCACCACTCTTTCAGACCATATGCCTTCTCCTGAGCCTCGACATGTACCTTGACTTTATCACTTCCAGTCAATGTCTCCAACAAACCGGTCTGCTTACCTGCCTGGCCTCCTCCTCCTAATGTCCTCACCTTCCCGCCCGTTGCGCGATCCTGGATCTCACGGGCGACTGTAGGCGCAACTTCAGCAAAACATGCCTTGAGTTCCCGATCAAGCGAAAAATACGGCTTCTTTGCCAATTCTGGTGCCATGAGGTTGTAGCTTCGCGTCAGAGCATTAAGGCGCTCGATCGATAGTTTGTGATAGCTTGCTTCAGCTTTCTCCCATGCTGAATCGCGGAATGGTCTTCCAACCACTGGCGAAGCAGTCTTAAGCACTTCTACTTCCCCTCGGGCGTTTTTTCTCCTCATCGGGTTGTGTACTTCTTCTGCTGCAGCATACTCTTCTGCCCTGCGTATCTGCTCCTGTAGCGGTCCGCCTCGGGAAGCAATCATCCTCGCTGCCAATCGCCGCCAATCATTACGCAGTCGGCCTCTGAACGTCGCCGCCTCTTTTGCGAGTTCCTGCTGCTTCTCTATCCAGGGCGGAACAATGTCCTGTCGTTGAATCATCTTATTCATGATGTACTCCGTCGTGTCGATAAAGGGGTTGTCAGCGCGGGAATCACGTTCGATGCCCTTCCCTCGTGGTATATTCTTGAATTGTCCTCGAGCAATGGCGTTCTCGATGCGTTCATTCGCCAGTGCTGCAAGACCCGTAATTGTATTTGGCAGCGCTCTTGCCCCAGGCTCAAAGCGCTCTCGAAGTTCCCTTCGCCATGCCTCCTTTTCATCGTCACTCATGCCGTTCTTTGGCGTTTGGGCCCCCAATCCAACATAGGTGTTCACCTTGTCCCTCGCTTGAGCAACCTTCTCTCCGGCGGATCGTTTCGGCTGTCCACGCAATCGCAGGTCTACAGGAGGCGGCTGAAACTTGCCCCTCAAACTAGGAGCAAGGGGTTTTCTGGCATCATCCAGCATTCGGAGGACTGTATCTGCCGTATGCTCTTCCCCTGTCCATGCTTGTGCAGAGGCAATGTGCCGTGTGCCCTCACCTACTGATGATGAAAGACCAGCTTCTGCAAAGGCACTAGCATGTTCAGATTTGAACTCTGCATCGGCAATTTTGCTCAGAAGCCTCTTCTTGAGCTCTTCTGAGAAGCCTGCATCCTCCACAGCTCGACGCCCGGCTCTTCCGCCTGTGAAGAGGGCTTCCTCTGTGGCTTCTTCTAAGCGTCGAGCCATTGGTCCCGGTTCCTTATCTGGTACTGGTGCGTCGCTACTTTCCCCCTCTTTCTCTGCTGTACCGTTTAGTTGTTGCCCCTCTGCCTTAGCTGCGCCGGCTTGCGTCGAGTAATGAGTAAGTGGCAATATCCCAGGCCGACGCGATGCCTGGAGGCAACGACGACAAACAAAAGGCGAACGAAGAAATGAGACAGGCATGATTGATATTCGATCAAGGTGAAAGAAGAAATTACATACGACAAAGGGAATTTACCTAGAGTGTTGAGGTAGAAGAAACAGAGTAAAGTTGCAATGACGGCAATGAAGCTGATAGGACTTGGCTTAGTCATCCAACCGCCTTATAGTGCCGAAATTCGACCTCGCCACTTCGCTGTGATTTGAACAAGATTAAATATTTTGGGTTAAATCGGCATAGACTGATGCGATAGATCTTACGATTATATGATGATGATAAACAATTGTTCTTCGCTCTTGTATGAATATTGTTGAACATTGGTCCATCACCAGCAGATCCTCTCCTTCTCACGAAACAAGGGACCTGCCCACACAGGCAACACTGACTCCAAGATACCTAAATTAGGTATGAACGAATCAAGTACATACCTATCGCGGGTTGGGGGGGGGTTTCAACATGCTTAGATGACAAATTAAGGCTGTCCGCTGGCTGTTGGCAGTACCGACATGGCACATTGAAGTCTGGCATGATGTATGTACCTCTAACAGCCAGCGGACAGCCTTGTTTTGTCACTTATTTATGTTAAAAAAAACCTCCCCGTTCCCCTATGGTAACATGCAGGCAGGTACCTGATTAATGCAAGGGACCTTGTGGCAGGACGTACTGCTTTGCTCCTCCATCGTTCGTGTAAATTGACGCTGCATATAAAAAGCCATGGAAGACTATCTTTCAGTTGTTCCTGCCTCACGTTTTACAGTTTCACGATGCGTGAAGGGAAGGAGGCACAGAACGGTCCAGTGCGACTGCCACCCGGTAACAAATTTCATAACCTTGAACACTGCTGAAATGATTTTGAAACTCTTGTCCTACATCGTGCATATCAACGAACTCGACCTTTGCACCTCTCTACCCGTACAGTTTTGGAGTTTTCTTGGGACTCTGTTATTCAATTCTGATTGCTACATCTTGATTCACTTGCCCCTAAACGCATTTACACGCGTTCTCTACTCCTAAGATGCTTTCACTTTTTGCTCAAACGATAGTAATTGCTTTGCTAGCTGTTCTGTCCTTCGCAGACGTGAACCCCATCAAAGACATGACGGCCTACAACAATGGATTTCTCGGCCAGTTTCCTTCTCAAACCTTCAGATCTTCAGATGCTGTTGCTCCTGTCTTTCAAGTCAATGCATTTGAGCCCGGTCTTGTCGATAGTTCTGGATTTCTCTTCCTGACATTGGAACATGGCGACAAATCGGGGCCTGCCATATTTTCAAGCAAAGACCTAACCCTTGTTTATGCTGACATCAAGTACGAACGGACTTTTGATGCCCGCGCACAGGTGAGAAATGGCGGCAAGTACCTCACCTTCATTGAAGGTGGACGCTGTCATGCTTTCGATGCCAACTACCAGCTGAAGTGGTCAGTTTCAGTCCGGGACTTGGGAGCTGTTGAGGCCGACATCCATGATTTCGAATTCACCACCCAGGGAACTGCTCTTTTGACTGCGTACCAGGATGTCAGATACAACTTGACTGTTCTTGGAGGAGAGGTAGATGGCTGGCTGAGTGATTCCATTTTCCAAGAGGTCGACCTTGATACGGATCGAGTCTTCAATGTGTGGAGATCATTCACACACATCAACTTGACTGACACGACGGTTGATTACAACCCAGAAAAAACCTATATGGGCGGCCATGGCTTCGACTGGTTCCATATAGACAGTGTTTTCAAGGCAAGTTGCTTTCCAGTCCACTCAACCCTGTGCTCACAAGATGTAGACCTCGAACAACAATTATCTTGTCTCATCAAGGGGATTATCAGCGATCATCCTTCTCAATGCTGGTTCGTTAGATCCGCGATGGATTCTTGGAGGGAAACACAATCAGTTCAAAGACCTCAGTGACGGCAACGCCACAAATTTCGCCAATCAATACAACGCAAGGTTCGTTCAGGGTAACGAGAGCCGATTAAGCTTCTTTGACAACCAAGTCACCGAGAACGGAATGTGCAGCGGCGGTAATTGTTCTCGAGGCGTTGTTGTGGAACTTGACTACGACGAAATGACCGTTCGACTTTTACATGAGTTTTATCATCCCCAGAAAATATCTTCGGGCTCAGGAGGTAGTGTCCAGGGCCTAGACAATGGGAACTTCCTTGTCGGCTGGGGTGCAAACCCGGGCATCACTGAGCTTTCGCCTGATGGGGAGGTCGTGATGGATATTCAACAAGGAGTGATCCCTCACATCTCCGGAAACGACCCAGATATCGATGTGTCGGTTTATCGTGCCTGGAAGATGGATTGGATTGGCCGACCTCCATGGGGTCCTTCTATAGCTTCCTCAGCTGGGGGAGAAGACACATCAAATGTTACCGTCTACGTGTCCTGGAACGGCGATACCCAGGTCCATAGATGGGAGGTGATACGTTGCCATGAAAATGTGCAGCAGAAGCGGACTGACTCTTTGATAGTATGCGGTAGAAGATGAGACGAACGTCACTTCTACACCCAGACTTCTCGCAAACTCGTCCCGATTCGGGTTTGAAACAGAGATTCGCCTGGACAGCCTGGAACTACAACCCCCTAGGTCTGCTCGAGCAGTTGCCGTCAGTAAGAGTGGCAAGATCCTCGGTTCGACGGCTACCGTTGACCTTGCAAGCGGCGAACTTCGTGGCAATAGAAGTAGTGTCTGGATATTGACGCCGCAGCCTTCTGATGAAGAGCCAATCGACCACCATCCTGATGGTAAAAAGAAGGAAGATGACAGCGAGGAAGATACTGCCTCTCAGACAAAGCCCTCTGTGAGCTCGTTATTTGCTCTTCTACTTGCTATTGCTTTCATATCTTCCTAAGTCTGAAATGTTAATTTTGGGCGTCGATATTACTTGAGCAAAGAAATAGTTTAAATTCTAATAAACTGACTTGACACTTTCAACTGTGATGAATAGTATGTATCAGCATTAAAGTACGTCGCTACTCCAACCTAGAAATCTCCGCTCCTCCACCGAACCTTTAACTAGAGATTGTATGAAGTCCACGCACGAGAGCATCGTGATCAAGGTGGTAATTGACAACAATCCACCAATCGATGAGAGTTGGATCGTAGTTCTTTGTAAAAGTAGACTTGAGTAGCTTCACGATTTCTAGTCAAAAGTGGAGCCAACTCGTGTCTTGGCTTTGGAGAATTGGAGTAATACTGACTCCAATTCCTCTCACAATGGATGATTGAAATTGTAGCAATCGCTTCTTTATTATGTACTGCCGGGATAAATTACGCAGTCTAGGCAGTTAATTATTCGGCCCATAAGCCCAAACATTGCAACATCGCTGGAGATTTCGCCCCTAGGGAAAGGTAGGGTGAATGGTCGGTGAGAAATTATCGGCCTCACCACGGCCATGGAAAGACTTCTCCAATTATTGCCAGTAGCTCCAGGGGTTTGCAAGACTGGGCGGCGCTAACTGGCCATCGATTTGTTCTAGCTCCTGGGCGTTGGAGACAAGGAGTGTTTAGCCAAGATGAGGCTCCGCAGTCATGGATCTTTTTCCCCCTTGCTTTTGAGAGAGATAAGCTTGAATTGTAGGCGTTTATTGTCACTTTGAAATCCACCAAGACGGATCCTCAGAGCCTAAGAAAGCAAGTGTGATACTGAACTTCTAAATTTACAGCCAATTTACATCTTTGCGGTTGTACGTAAAAAAGAGGCGACACATATCGAAAAGAGTAGAACCAGAGACCCCACATGTAATGTACAAACATGTAAGGATATGCTTGAGTGCTGCGAGATAGGCAGTTGTTTACCTTACATGTGTTACCACTACATGCTACTCTGTATTGCGCGTCTGTTCCTGCTGATCTGTTAGTCTTTATGATGGTTCTGCCATGCTCGGTCTGGCATGGCTTGTCCCGCTTTGATCCGACTATCCGCCCTTAGGATAAAAATCATCAACCTCTGGCTCCATTTTTCACCAGAGAAGGGTCCCTCCCATTACCCCATCAGACTTTCTCACTTCTTGTGTCCTCTTCTCTGCTCTGCTTAACCTCTGTTGCTGCTACCTACGTACTTGTTGTGTAGGTCGTGCGCCAGGAGCTGCTATTGCCATTATTATTATACACTTCCTTGCTTCTCTCTCTCTCTCTTATCTTACAGCGTATCTTGGTTGGGCCTATTTGAAGTGACACTTTCCTCACGCATGTCCAACTTCAAGTCTATAGACCTCTTTCACCTTTGAGCTACTCGACACCGCCTATAGAGAACCTATAGAGAACCGGAAACAGATCTTAGGCACTGCACTTGATCTGGCTGCTGTCCCCTCAGGTGCTAACCTCACCATCTTCCTCAGTCTGGGTAGATAGACCTTGATTGGTTATCGCTTTGACATTGAGTGCCGCAGCTTGAAATAGCTGAAGTATGGCTGACACCCAAGACAAGGTGTCGCCGGCCCCGGCTACGGCCCCGCCCTCAGATACCACCGCCGATGCCCCGGCCGGTGTGGACATTCAGGATTCGACCAAGACGCACGTCAACATCGTCGAACATGCCCGCGCCGCAGCTCACAAAGAGCGCAACATGACCATTCGCCAAGGTATCAAGCTCTACCCCAAAGCTATCTTCTGGAGTGTTCTCATCTCCACGTGTATCGTAATGGAGGGCTATGATATCTCCCTTGTTAATAACTTCTGTATGTGCCCAAGATCACTTGATAACCCGATATAGTTAGATACTACTCGTGGCCATCTCACTAACACATATTTCTAGACGCCTTTCCTCAGTTTAACAGAAAGTATGGTGTTCTGGGCGACGATGGAGAATATCAGGTGCCAGCCCCCTGGCAAGCTGGTCTGAGCAATGTAAGTCTTGCTTCCATGATGTCTAACTCAGACGCTCACTATCAACGCTGCAGGGAGCCCACTGTGGTGAGATCATTGGTCTTTTTATCAATGGTTGGATTTCAGAACGATTTGGCTACCGCTATACGGTCATGGCATGCCTTGTCTGTGTAGCCGGCTTCACAACCATCTTCTTTACTGCCCAAAACGTTCAGACTCTGCTTGTAGCCGAGATTCTTTGCGGTATTCCTTGGGGCATCTTCCAAACGCTAACAATCACCTATGCATCCGAGGTCTGTCCAGTCGCTCTGCGTGGTTATCTGACCACCTATGTCAACTTTTGCTGGGGTTTGGGCCAGGAGATTGGCATAGGAGTGATTCACTCTATGCTCAAGCGAGACGATGAATGGGCATACCGTATCCCATATGCTCTTCAATGGATATGGCCGCTGCCGCTCCTGATCGGCATCTTCTTTGCCCCCGAATCACCCTGGTGGCTAGTCCGAAGAGGCCGCAATCAGGATGCCAAGGAAGCTCTGCTACGCCTAACTAGTCTCGACCGTGAGACTGACTTCGATGCTGACGAAACTATCGCCATGATGGTACACACCACCGCCCTTGAGGAAAAGATTACAGCAGGAGCATCATACTGGGACTGTTTCAAGGGTACCGACCGTCGCCGTACAGAGATTGTGTGCATGATCTGGGCCATCCAGAATTTGAGCGGCAATTCTTTCTCCAATTATTCCACTTATTTCCTCGAGCAGTCTGGACTTTCCGCTGATAAAGCGTACTCATTTGCCCTTGGCCAGTATGGTATCAATATGGCAGGGGTTTTTGGTGCTTGGGGACTTATGAGTCTGGGTATCGGCAGAAGATCGTTGGTACTCTACGGTCTATGTGGTCTTTGTTCCATGCTGCTCATCATGGGGTTCCTTGGCTTGGTGCCCGAGGCCCATCGCCCCCAATCTTCATTGGCTACAGGCTGCATGATGATAATCTGGGCTCTCTTCTACCAGTTGACTATAGGCACCGTATGCTATTCTCTCGTCGGAGAACTGTCATCTCGTCGCTTGCAAATCAAGACAGTCGTTCTTGGCCGCAATCTATAGTAAGTCGCAACCATTGGCGAAGTTCGATGATACACCCCTCACTTGACACCGTTATCGATATTGAATCGTTGGTCAGTGTAGCTAACCAGTGAATAGCAATGTCGTTGGCATTGTCAACAGTGTTTTGACTCCCTACATGCTCAACCCTACAGCCTGGGACTGGGGCAATTATGCGGGATTTTTCTGGGTGAGCAAACAGTTTTGACAGATTCAAAGTAAATATCCGAAGTTATTGACAAAGAGAATAGGGCGGTATTTGCTTTCTGTGCATTATTTATACCTTCTTTCGTCTGCCGGAGCCGAGTGGCCGCACCTTTGCAGAGCTCGACGTGCTCTTCGAAAGAGGAATCAGCGCAAGGAAGTTTGCTTCAACCGAGGTGGACGTGTTCCATGAGACAGTTGAGGAGAACGTTATGAACCGTTATGAAGAGCTTGCGGATGCGCCATCCGAAAAGGTCCACAACAAAGCATGAGTTGACGCTGAAGAATAAGCAGCGACTTTGTTCATGCGCAGATGTCTCTCACCTTGTATGAGGATAGATGAGAACAGGGAGCTATGCCTCGGCGCCGGGTAAAGCTATCCCAGAAGTGATTTCACGGCCGGCCACCTGAGCTGTGCCCCATGCGAAATGGGGAGATCTTGGTTAAGGAGATATCTCGGATCTTGATCGGCATTAATATTAACATCATTTAGGCGTTGGCGTTTAGGAACAGTGCCCTTATGCTACAAATTGAGAATAATAACTGAATGGGGAAAAGGGCAGGGATATATTTGGATATATTTGTGGAAGATATCAAAATAATTGAATCAATAAAATTTTAAACATCGCTTTCCCAACTTACTTTGTGCTCACTCGCTTTGAAATTACATATTGGTTATTTCCAGCTTCAGACAGCTAGTCGCCGTGCGTTGAGGGTATATTTTTCCTTGGCTCACTTGCAACATTGAATAACATTCAATGGCGCCATCACATAACGTAAACCTCGTGGGCCGGTAGCCGTTGCAGCAAACGGGGCCGGGCCGGTCACGGGGGCGGAGCCAGGGACTATATGTAGAGAGCGTGCATCTGTGGGTAAATAAGTTACCACAACTGTACGGATAGTGTAACAAGAAGGCAAAAGCCACAACAAGGGTTTGGCGGCAGGGCGTATTAATTAGTGGTTGGTGAGGGCGGTACGCGGCAGCGATCTGCTGGACAAGCGGAAGTTGTATCTAGGAATGCCGTTATGACAGCGGACCCGCTGCTGCAGGCCCAGCGGGAGACCCTCAGAGGGATGCGTGGTAAAACAAGTCGGAGTCGACCGGGCGGCTGGAAGAAGAATCGACTGTCCTTTATCAGGCCAGGATTGGGATGCGGTTGCCGACGGGTTAATGAGAGAGACCCATCGCTTCCTTTCAGACACCTGTTTGTTCGGCGTGCCTCGTAGATCAGAGATGGTAGCGAGAGGTCCTACATTGACAGGAGCACGGTAGCTCATTGCTCTCACGCGTGAAAGAGAGGGAGGCGCGGAGAGGGAAGTAACTATCCAGATAGTCGATAATCGGTGCTCCGGAACAAGAGAACAAGCCATTATGTTGACATGTGTAAATGTTTTGCCAAGATGCAGGGTTAGGTAGTTAGATCCCTGGCTCCAGGCGGGTTTGAGGAGGCAGCTTGGGTCCGGGCTTCTGGAGACTGCTTAGATCATGCCATCTTAATCCGGCAGGATATTGACAACAGAGTAATAAACGTGGAAATGATATCGGTCGTCTCTTGCTGAATCGCATGAATAATAAGGTTGACAATGGATGAATTGTGATGGATAAAAGGAACAGGAACAAGGTTCAGCACAATCAGCCGCTTCAGGCGCACCACTCAGCATGAGCCATTCAAAGCAAAGCAATGGATGTTTCAAGGCCTATGACTGCGATTCTCAACACCCGACGCCGATGTCCGGGGTAGCTCCACCAGAATTTCACAAGTCCACCAAAATGCCCTGACGCAGGTGAGCTCATTCTGTGGGAGCTACCTCGAGACCCCCCATAAATCAAGGGTCTGAAAGCAGAACCGAGTATCTGATTGGATGTAGACTCCTCTAGTCCACCGCCGAAGAGGCCCGATGGACAAAATACTTATGGTAGGTACCTTAGTAGACACACCACGCTTTGTCTACCTAGTCACTCCGCCAGAGAACCGCCTCAAGTGATCCTCCTTCTCCTCCCTCTCTTCTTCTTTTTAGTCCCTCTCTTCTCACTCAACCTCTCCTCCACCATCAACCAACCCACCGCCTCATCACCTTCAAAATGCTGTCCACCCTTCGAGTCGCCAGCCGTCAGGCTGCCCGTCCTGCTCAGTACAACCTGGCTGCTATTCGCGCTGCCTCCAACTGGGCCAACGTTCCTCAAGGTCCTCCTGTATGAGCTTCCCTTTCTGTCGCGTATGTTCTGTGTGATCTCATGCTGACTCTTAACAGGATGTGAGTAATTTATTCTTTGTATGGGCTTTGCGCCAGCTCCGTCGCTAATCAATCGCTTCTTTTGGCTTTCAACAGGCCATTCTTGGTACGTACAATTACTTCCACTTGGCATATCATGCGCCCCGTTCCTCCATGTCTGGAACATATTGCGCCAAAGCCAAAATATACTACCACCTCGGACAATCATACTAACATCATTCCTCAGGTATCACTGAAGCCTTCAAGGCCGACAAGTTCGACAAGAAGATCAACCTGGGTATGTCGCAACGTCATCCCCACCCAACCCCGAATACGGAGGTATCTCGCTATCTTTCGAATCGATCTGACTCGATTCGTATACAGGTGTCGGTGCCTACCGTGACGATGCTGGCAAGCCCTACGTGCTCCCTTCCGTTCGCGAGGCCGAGATGAAGGTCGTCGAGTCCAAGTTGAACAAGGAGTACGCCGGTATCACTGGTGTTCCCGAGTTCCCTCCCGCCGCCGCTAAGCTGGCCTACGGCGCCAACAGCCCCGCCCTGGACCGCATCACCATCACTCAGACCATCTCTGGTACCGGTGCTCTCCGTGTCGGTGCCGCTTTCCTTGCCAAGTTCTTCCCCGGCGAAAAGAAGATCTACATCCCCCAGCCTTCGTGGGCTAACCACAAGGCCGTCTTCAACCACGCCGGCCTCGAGGTTGAGCAGTACCGATACTATGACAAGAAGACCATTGGCCTTGACTTTGAGGGTCTGATTGCTGATGTCAAATCTGCCCCCAACGGCAGTGTCTTCCTTTTCCACGCTTGTGCTCACAACCCCACTGGTGTTGACCCTACCCAGGAGCAGTGGAAGCAGATCTCTGATGTTGTCAAGGAGAAGGGCCACTTCGCCTTCTTCGATATGGCTTACCAGGGCTTTGCCAGCGGTGACACCGACAAGGATGCTTTCGCTGTTCGCTACTTCGTGGAGCAGGGCCACAACATTGCTCTTTGCCAGTCTTTCGCCAAGAACATGGTACGTTTTGAACGTCTTATAATCTAACACAAAGGGTCTTTGGGTAGTTCGCTAACCGTCTCAAAGGGTCTTTATGGTGAGCGTATTGGTGCCTTCTCCATGGTCTGTGCCGATGCCGATGAGAAGAAGCGCGTCGACTCTCAGCTCAAGATTCTCATTCGACCTCTGTACTCCAACCCTCCCATTCACGGTGCCCGCATCGCCGCCGAGATTCTGAACAGCCCTACCCTCTACAAGCAGTGGCTCGGTGAGGTCAAGGAGATGGCTGACCGCATCATCACCATGCGTGCTCTCCTTAAGGATAACCTCGAGAAGCTAGGCTCCAAGCACGACTGGTCTCACATTACCAGCCAGATCGGCATGTTCGCCTACACTGGTTTGACTGCTGAGGAGATGACCCGTCTTGCTGAGGAGTTCTCCGTTTATGCCACCAAGGACGGCCGTATCTCCGTTGCTGGCATCACCTCTGAGAACGTTGGCCGCCTCGCTGAGGCTATCTACAAGGTCAAGGGTTAATTATGGGAGAACAGCAGCTTAATAAAAGGAGGATGTGCGTCAGAGAGACGACGTCACTTCCAACGAACGATGTCTCGAAATCAGTATCACGGCTACGATCAGGAAACTGTCGGTCGAGGACAGATAGACTGAAAACACCCAGATCTAGAGTCTAGGCCAAGTGCCCGGCTTGGCGAATTAATGACGCGATGAAGACAGCTTGAAAAATACATGTATGAGTAAACTGACTATAAACCACGAAACTAACGTGTTGTACCCATCTACTCTACTTGCGCAGCTCACTGAATATGGATGAGTGAAATGGTCTGTTTGCAATTTGATCTCTTACATAAACATCCAGAACAAGATACACGAACAACACTCTGTAGGTTCTCCCACATATACTATCATTAACTTTCATACAGCGTAATTAGTCCGAAACACGCTATGTTTCACAACTAACATCCCCTCCCACTCATCCTTGGTTCAATCGGTCCAGATCTCTTCTCGTGTCATCCATTTGTCTTGTCATTTCCCGATATACTCTTGACATCTCCCTCATCTTCTTCTCCTTACTTTCTCCGCCTTCAACACCAACTCCATACTCTCCAAGCTCAGCTGCCAAGCCTCGAATGCGCTCCTCACTTCGCATTTTGGCATCACGCAAATGAGCACCATAATTCTTAAGAGCGGTGATTGCTTCAGGGGAATAAACTGCACGACGCACAGAATCTGCGGCGATGGCGGCATCGGCGTCGTACCGGCGGGCATGGAGCGAGGCTTCCGCAGCACGAAGCTCTAGGCTGCGAGCTACTTTACCATGCTTGACTTCGAGGGCGCGAATCAAGAGAGTCAACGTATTGGTAGCGGCTTGAAGAAGGGATGTCAAGGCGGCAAGAGAGCGTAGACGATGAGAGCCGAGTTCTGTTTCGGCGGCGGCGAGATTAGAACGCCAGCTAGATAGCGTAGTTGGTAATGAGGCGATGTGGCGGTGGAGGAAGGAAGCGTTGGTGGAAGGATGCGCAATTCGCGCAAGCCCCAGTGCCCAAGTACGCAGGTTTGAAGCGATAATCGGCGCCAATGCAGGAAGTAGTGTCTCGAGTTCATTTAAGGGAGGATGAGCAAACAGCAATTGGAGAGTATCTTGAGGAAGAGGTGGATTATTGGCGTCAAGTAGTGGAGGAAGAACAATTAGAAGATCCAGAAGAGGTTCTGGGAGCGAGGGCTGCTGTTGAGATCTTGAGTCTCCTGTTTGTTGACTCTGGAGAGGTTGTAGACGTGAAGATGCTCTTGTTGCAGGCGGTGTGCTTGATGGTGTTGCTGATGAAATAGCACACGTAAGGAGATGTTGTTTCGCAGAAATTAGACGGCGACGGTCAAGCTCCTGGTGGGAAACATGAGAATTCTTGTTCTATTTTACATGGGTGATTTGTAAATGAAGGCATCCTCTTACCTCTCGAACAGAAGCCCGCTCTTTAGCTCGAGGGTCATTCTGCGTTGAGCCATCAGGGTTGAGAACAATATTGGTAAGTTTATTGTAAAGATTGGCAAAGTCCGGGTTACTCTGCAGAACTGAGTCCTCAACAGGCGGGAACATTTTCATGATATATCAACATCAACTCTAGCTGTCTGTTTCTGCTAGCCTTACACTTGTTGTTTGGTTTGTTATTAGTGAAGTGTAGTGGAGCTATCGCGAATACAGCACGAAATCACCTGATTGGGCAATTGGCGATCTCTGTCTCCGGCGCCGGAACATCAGTCGCCTCCGAACGACGACAGCCCAAAAATCTCAACACCAGAAGGCCAAGGTCAGAGGTAGTGTCGACGATCAGCGCATCTCGAACAGGGCGAGTCTGCATTTGAAATACCCGCCCACTCCCACGTCAATTGAGGCCAATGTCTCACCCATAACCGGAGAAGTCAATACCAAATATTCACCTCGAGACCGAGACCGATATCATGACATCTTGGGCCCCCGCCCGCCCGGCTCTGAGGGCCCTGGCCTCACCATCGCCGGTGAATCCCACCCGACTCTTCAGCACGACGCTCCCTCAGCAAACCAAGACTATCAAGTCACATCTTCTACCCACTCGTATCATTCCTCCGTATCCCTATGGCGAGCGTCAACTCTACAAACAATCCAACAAGGGTCTTTACGGGTCTGCGAGAATTCGATTCGGTAACACGGTTGCGGAAAAGTACAACAACAAGGCCCGTCGCTTCTGGCGCCCAAACGTTCACGTCAAGGTTTTTAAGCTGCCCGCCCTAGACGCCAACGTCAAGACCCGCCTTACCCTCCGTGTTCTCAAGACCATCCGCCGTGAGGGTGGCCTACAGGAGTACCTTCTCAAGAGCAAGCCTGCCAGAATAAAGGAGCTCGGTCCTGGTGGCTGGAACTTGAGGTGGCTTCTTATGCAGTCCAAGGATATCCAGAAGAGATTCAACGCTGAGCGAGTGGCATTAGGCATGGAGCCCAAAGAGATCGAGGATAGAGACGATATTATTCAGTATGCCCTCGATGTTGCTACGCCTGGCCCCTTGAGTAAACGCAGCCAGGCGACCCGAGGTGAGCTCCTGGCCCAGGAGTTTGTGCTGGGCGAAGAAGATTTGGCAAATCTGGAAGGCGTTGAGGAGCTATCGGACGAGGAAGAGGCTTTGTTAATGAAGCAACTGGATAGCGCAGAGGCGGAAATCGCAACAACAGAGGGAGCACAAAAGATAACAGTATAAAACGTTTGATGTATAATATGTACCAAAAGCCCCCCTTTTCAACGCCTTCCAATCATTGTATCAATATCCTGCCAGAGTCAAGATAGAAAAAGACTTTTGCTCATGCTATCATTTCAACGGTTGCTATTTAATCCAAATATGGTATCACTTTTAATCTAGAAACGGAGATCCCATCCAATCTTGGGACCCAGCTTGGGAAGCTCATCGGCGACGCTCTGCACATCCTTGTCGCCACGCCCACTCACGCAGATGACGATATCCTCGTTCTTCTTCATTGTCTTGGCCAGCTCAATGGCACCATAGATACCGTGAGCAGTCTCAAGGGCGGGAATAATACCCTCAAGCTGGCTCATGAGCTTGAAACCAAGGAAAGCCTCGCTATCGGTGGCAGCGACGAACTTGGCTCTCTCATTGTCCTTCCAGGAGCTCAGCTCAGGGCCGACACCAGGGTAATCTAGACCAGCAGAGACAGAGTGAGTCTCACTGATCTGGCCATGCTTGTCCTGAAGAACGTATGTCCTCACACCGTGAAGAACACCCTTGGAACCGCCAGTAAGGGTAGCGCTGTGTCGTGGAGTATCAACACCGTCGCCACCGGCCTCAACGCCGAGAAGCTTGACGCTGGGCTCGTTCTCGAAAGGGTGAAACATGCCGACAGCGTTGCTGCCGCCGCCTACACAAGCTACAACAGCATCAGGGAGCTTGCCTCGCTTCTCGAGCATTTGTTCCTTGGTCTCTCTACCGATAACAGACTGGAAGGTTCGGACGATAGTGGGGAAAGGGTGAGGTCCAATGGCAGAACCAATGATGTAGTGGGTGGTATCAAGATCGACAACCCAAGCACGGAGAGCCTCGTTGACAGCGTCTCGAAGAGTCTTGCTGCCAGCCTCGACAGCAACGACCTTAGCGCCGAGCAATCGCATACGGAAAACGTTAAGGGCTTGTCTTCGGACATCCTCCTATTCGTTGCATTAGTTATCGTACTTTCAAAGAATTTCAACAAGACTTACAGCTCCCATGTATACTGTGCACTCCATGCCAAACTTGGCACAGACGGTAGCAGTGGCGACACCATGCTGTCCAGCACCGGTCTCAGCAATGATTCGAGTCTTTCCAAGTCTGCGGGCAAGAAGGAGTTGTCCCAGAGCGTTGTTGATCTTGTGACTACCAGTGTGGTTCAGATCTTCACGCTTTAGCCAGATGTTGGCACCGCCAGCATACTCAGTGAGTCGCTCAGCCAAATGCAAATGACCAGGCCGTCCCATGTACTCGTAGTAAGATCGGTATTCCTCCCAAAAAGAAGGGTCGTCCTTGATCGCGTTGAAGCCCTCCTCGAGTTGGGACAAGCAGTCCATCAGACTCTCGGGAACGTATTGACCACCAAACTCGCCGAATCGCTCAGGGATCTTGCCATGAAGAGCAGCAAGCTGAGCTACTAAAGCACTGTCCTCCTCAGCAGTGATATCCGCATCTGTAATAGTATCGCTGACAGTAACGTTGTCACCACTGGGCTCCCTAGCTCCAGCAACAGCCTCAACTAGGCCAACCTCTCGAGTGTTTGAATCTCCAGAGTCGCGGCCTGACAGGTAGGCACAGTACTTCTCGATATCGGAAAGGGCTCGACCGGGCTCAGCATTCTTAATGGTGGTGATGATCTGGCTTCCGACGACGACACCGTCTGAAAGCGTTGCAACGCTCAAGAAGTGCTCTCGGGTGCTGACGCCGAATCCAACAGCGGCGGGCTTATTGCCACTGTACTTCTTGACTCGCTCGATAAGGTCGGGAAGGTTCGCGTTGAGAGTGCCGGTAGCGCCAGTGACACCCATACGTGATACAACATAGATGAATGAATCGGCAAGCTGGCAGAGAATCTTCATTCGGGTTTCTGAGGTGGAGGGAGCGATAAGAGGAACGTATGAAAGACTAAGTGTAAAGTCAGTTTTTTTGAATGTAATATTAAGTCTTTCTGAGTATACTCACCGACCCTTGTTGCAGAGCTTGCGGAAAGAAACAGCCTCCTCAGGAGGCAGGTCAACAACGATGAAACCATTGACACCGGATGAGTGGCAGTCCTGGAGTAGTCGCTCCTCGCCATAACTGAGAAGGGGGTTGTAGTAGCCCATGAGCATAACGGGGGCCTTTAGGCCACGAGATCGGGCCTCCTTCACCATACCTAGGGTGGACTCGATCGTGACGCCATTGTTGAGGGCGATCTAAACCAGTCAGCTTTCATTCGTTAAGAGTTATAGCGATGTACCTACCGTGTTGGCAGTCTGGATGGTTGGGCCATCGGCAATTGGGTCGGTAAAAGGCGCGCCGACTTCGATAACATCTAAAGGAAACAGTTTGGTCAACACAGCTCATGAACCCCATTGTGACGAGAGAGCTCACCAGCGCCACCCTTCTCCAACGCCAGCAGGATGCTAGGAGTATCTTCAGGCTTGGGGTAACCGGCAGTGACGTATGTTACCAGTGCAGACTACACCAGAGAAGAAGAATCAGTTGTCAGTTTCTTTGTGTTGTCGGAGCATTGGGGTTGATCATCGATTTACCCCGCCGAGGGGCACTCATGATGGATTTACTGACCCTGTTCTGCTCTTTGCAGCGCTTGAAAGTCTGTTTGATGGCGTCCATGGCGAATTGATTTCGTCTCTAGTCTCGGTGAGAGTTACGAAGAGAGAAGTGGTGTTTTCGAGTGAGGACCTGCTGTCTTTAAAAGAAGATTCGGGACCGACGACTGGTGACTGCATTTTCCGCCACCGATGCCGGAAGAATGAATTCCGCCACCTACCGTTGACTCGTTTTGGAGCGCTCCTGCCCTGTCCTCATGCACGTCGCCCGCAGCTGCAGGTTCCGCCCACACTCCGCCCTGCAGCTGGCATCATACCAGCCCACATCGACCCCGGACTTGCCTAATGCGGCAATCAATTAACCATGGCATTGGACGTTGTTGGCCAGTTCCAATTTCAGGGACTTGCAGCACGGCATGGCATTTAACTTCATGTCACATTCAATTTCTAAGTAAATGCAAGATCTAAGCGCTAGTCATGCTATAGTACCTACAATGAGAGAAAGTGCGTGTCAAGTGCAGGATATTACCGCTTCTTTAGCAAACATGATAAATTGGAGACATCTGTCTATTGACAGCAACCTGCCTACCTGTACTTAGGTATGCAGTGGAGATGACCAATTGGGAAATCTCTTTGTGAAGAAACTCCGACATCACATGGCTTATAACAAAGAATCATGAACAACATGAACGCGCAAACAAAAAATCACTCCGTCCACGCACACAGTAGACCAAACAAACAAACATCCTCAAAGGGGTAAAGAATACGCGGCAACTAACACTAGCCACACATGCAACTACATCCAAGCGCATTAAAAGTATAGAGACAACTACACCGCAGTGGAAGAGACTTTTATGTTTGCAGATTGCAATCGTCAATTTGTTTAATCTAAGTCTAGAGTAGAGCTAGAAACCATCCGGTTCAACATCATGTCCCCAATCAGTGTAGACTATGAGAACAGACTCAGTACCACCACTTAAGCACGATGTTTAAACGGCTGAAGCATATTTTCCTTGCCCTCGGGATATCAATTGAGAAATAAACGAAAATGTTCTTGGAGTTGTCTCCCTTTTTCCAATACAATGTTAACGCATTCCATAAATCATTGCTTAATGCAGTCGAGTAAGGATCGTTTCTCACGGCACGGGTCCAGCCAGGGCCGGAGTAATATAGAACTGCAGAGAATACCATCCTTCAACTGTTTATCGGGCTCCAGCACTCCTAGTGTTTGCCGCTTGCCGAATCCAAGTAGCCGTAGGAGCTGCTTCTTTGGTGGCCGTCCACCTGTGTAGCGCGGGCCCCAGTTGCCCCGGACATGAATTTCTCGTCACGTCCGCTTGTCACTTCCCTGTAGTGGTCTTCTTCGCCCGAGGAGGATCCAAATCGAGGGAAGCTCGCAGCGCCGTCGGGATTCACAGGATCATGGTGCCCAACACGAGGGCTGAAGCCTGGTCGGTTATCCCCAGTGAAGCGCATACCACCTTCGGCACGGCCTTTATTCGGAGAGATCATACCGACTATTGTCCACACCGTGCCAATGAGAACGACGAGCACGTATAAGAGGACCAGACCAGTGGAAATGAGAGCGTCCTGAATCAGCTTGTTGTGAAGCCAATCTGTAACTGCCTTGACAGCCCCCGTGACCTCATCAGTAGTGGCGCTCGATGGGGATGCGAGGAATGAGTTAAGCTCCGCGTCACCCTCGACAGAGTCCTTAGCACCCTTGCTGAACGTGTCATTTTCGAAGAGCGGGAAGTTGACCTCGGCATGTTCATGCACCCAAGTCAATCCTTTCTGTACGCTCTCAATCTTGATGCCGATGACACAATGAAGGACTGTCTTGATAGGGGCGAGAAGGATAGTCCCCTTGAAGACGGTATTGAGGCCATCATCCATAGTCTCGAGGAAGGTGTTGAGAGTGTTATTGACAGCATCCGTGGCGTTGGTCACATAGCTAAGAACATCGTGGTTGATGTCGTCGCTGAAGCTTGTAATAACACCGTTGGCGTCATTGGCCCAGCCAGCAGAGACACTTTCGAGATTCTCTACAACATCATCGGCAAATGCACCAACCTGATTTGCCAGTGCAGGCACTTCGTTCTTGATTGCTCGCAGTAGGAGCCATTGACAGAAGCAAGAGAAGAAACCAGCAACGGCGAGCGAAAGAATGAACAAGGCCGGGACCGAGGTAGCATAAGCGATGAGCCAACGAACAAGGATCTGTCGCTTGCCCGTGAAGCGGGACGCAACCTTAATGCCAAAAGTCGCGGTCATGGGTCGAGATGCAATATAGACAATATCCATGGGGTCGTATGCATTTTGAGCAATGAGACGGGCGTGCTGTTGCTGTCGTCGCCAGCGTCTTATCTCAAGCCAGGCCATGGGAATGATGACTGCCAAAGCGAGAATGATCAGAACTGCAATAAAGATTGTCCTGGCTTTGGCGATGAGCTCGAACAGGTTGTTAAAGAAACCGTTTAGGGAGTCGTTGTCGGAGCAAAAGCTCAACTTCTGCTTCTGGGCAAGAGGGAAGGCATCCCGATCGAACTTGTAGTTGCCATAGGTTTCGTTAAGGGCTTTGCGGACAAAGTCGAATGGGATAGAAATGGCCTGCTCGGTCAGATTTTGAACTTCTCGGAAGTCGGGCAGGTCATCCTCCAATTGTCGAACATCCTTGACGAAGTCTTCAGATTTGAGATCAAAACCCTTAAGCTCCTTGATGGGGCCGGAAAAGTCAACCTTGGGAAGATCCGGAACCAAACGTCCGAGGACACTATCCTCGATACCGCTGGTGAGGTCATTGATTCCGTCTTCGAGTTCTTTTGAGATGCTTTCAATCTTGCTGGTGGCCTTATCAATCAAGTTATTGAACTTCTCAGTTGCTCCTTCTGTGACATCGGCAACAACATCCAGGCTGCCATGAACCATAGCGGTAATCAGGCACACATATGTGGCAGTAAGGAAGTTGATGTAAAAGATGATGATGTTCTTAACACCCACCAGAACGAGGTCTAGTAGGTACACCATGGCTTCGACTGATTTCTCGATTCCAGAGGCTGCGAGTTCGTTGACACCCCTCGATAGGTAGTGAGGCATGGAAGCCATAGCGCTTCCAACATCTTCAACTTTGGTACAAGCTGAGAGAGCTTTGATTTTGGCATCGCCAACGTTCTCTTTGAGATCAACAATTAGAATCATGACCCGGATCAGGACTAGGACGAGAAGAATTGTCCAGCGATTGATCCATATCTGGGAGAGTCTTGATCGGAGACTTAGGTAGGGGGTAACGTTTGGAGAGGTATCGGCTCGAGCCTCTTGTACTTTTCGCATCTCGGTCATCTCGAATGATTCTGACCGAAGGGAGTTGGGTACAGCCGGATAAACTGGCGGGTCATCGTTTTCTTTCCGCGAAGAGAACATCTTGTATCTATGCGTGTTGGTTTATTTGAACGATCAAATTTGTTTGAGTAAAGTAAATGGAAAGATGCAATGCAATGTAGAGAGCAAGAAGGAAGCCAGTCGAGCACAGTTGTGGTGATTAAGGTGGTAGAAGAACAAAGATGGATTACAAAAAGAAACCAAGACCAGCAGATGAAAGGAAATGCGACAAAGGAAATGACAGGCGCGAGCAAAATATTTCCAATGTATTGTCTATGATTCCATGCTGATTGTTTGGGGTATAGATGCGATTGTGTATGTATAAGTGAAAGAGAAAAAAGTGTGAACAATAGAACAACAATAGGGACGAGGGGCGCGAGGACAATAAGAGGAGCAGACGAAGGAAAAGGCTTCGGCAACTTACCTAGTTCACTCCACAACAATAGTATCCAATAGATAACAATTCACGATCAATAGTAACTTAGCAGAGCGCCTTTCGATTTCTCGATAAATCTGGCGGCAGCGCTTAGAGTACAAAACGGTGAGGTTGAGCTAAGCGCCCGCTTATACCAGTGGCCAGTCACGAAGCTGGGAAAGGCTTGAACGAGCAATTTCGAAACTTGGCCAAGAGTGGACGGTAGTCTGAACGGGGGGTTATATGCGTTTGCGATCGAAGCAAAGCTGAGGCTTGACTTGCATTTGTGTTTGCGCTGGGCTGTCGATACGAGATCGTTTGACTTGTTGCTTGAGTGGCCCAGCCGCATCAAGCTTGGGTTCTTGTTATACTATAGTCGCTCCAGACCAAACAGTCTAGATCAGAGACGAAAAGACCTGCACAATGAGCAAGGCGAGTCGCAATACCACAGCATCAATGACAGCAGCCACCAAGTGAATGGGGTGTGTGCGATTTGATGTATAGATATATAGTGAGTCACTCAGAATGCAAGGGGAACACCGTGGAGCGACAGAGGTAAGTGGTGCCCAGGGTTCCAAACCTCACCATCGGTCAGAGGTGAGGAACATGGGGATATATCTGATAGGAAGACAACGCATCTTGATTGTCCGAGCGGGTGACGCCATTGCAAGTCCATTCTCATGAAGCCCTGGTAGCCTAGCCTTAGTAGTTTGGGCAACGAGCATGAAGGCAAATATCTTGGCTGATTCCAACCTGCTAGCTATTCGGTGACCTGCGCCGTAGAGACCCATCGTGCAGGTCACTGGGAAAAGCAGGGTCTTCCGAAGATGATTAGGAACGGTTACGATCGTCCAGAGAATAGGCTGTGATGGTGAATATTTTTGAGTTGCTAACCAGGATGCTGTAGTTAAGGTGGTGAACAAGGCCAGGGCTGACAGCCTATCACGCCCCGAAAAAGGGTCTCTTTAGTATTACGACCCCTGGACCCTGGTAAGTAGCTTTCCAGAAATGGTTGAAGGCTCTCTGTTTAGGATCCCTCCACGACAGGGGTTCAAGTGGTTGGTTACCACTGATCCCGTCCCAAGAAATCGCCACTGACGAGTTGTGACTGAAACAGGATTTTCTAGAAAGGCTGACTAAAAAGTGCCAAAGCCGTGCACGGTTTGACTGAATATGTTTCTGATCATCGCCATGCATATTCTGAAACATGGTCAGCAGTGAGAAGAGACGATGCGTTGTACAGGTGTTTGGCATTTAGCCGTAGAAGAGGCGGACTGAGAAATGCCAGGTATGATGTCATGTAGAGGGGGAGTTATCACTGGCTTGTTTTCCAGCTCATGATGTGGGAAATGCCATCTACCCAGAGAGACATACAGATAGCAGCACGTAACGAAAGTGAAGCAAGAGGTCAAAGAAGTATGCAAGCGGCTCACCTCAAAATAGATCAATCGAGTATGTAATTTTACGAAGCGCCTTTGTGCATCGACCCATCGGAAAGTTGGTCGCGACATGGTCGTGCTTGTGTAAAACGATTGGCTGCGGCTACAGCCGCTGGCAGCTATCTTGGCGCGTAATGAAACGGAGCCACTGTTGACGGGAAGCCCAGCAAAGCCCAACCATCTCGGGAGAGCTTAAAATAACGGAGTTCACTTGGTGAAGCAAAATCGCGATCCTGAAGAGCTGTATCTGTAACTGTTTTTCGCTTGCCAGCTTAGCAGTAAAATGCCATTGTCGTACGAGTAGTCATGTGCTAAACAAGATTGGCCATGGCACAAACTGCAATAGACCTACTGAAGAGAAGGGAAACAAGTGACTTCGTACTTGTTGTTTCGAACAAGTTATCCATTACCTATTAGGTACGATTCATTGCCTATGGATTCCTATCGTGCGACTTGTCAAGCGTTGGACCTTGAGGCAACCTTGTAGAGTCTACTGCCTTTAACGGAGAAGGGATTCATCGAAATCTCTTATGGCCAAGCGAACCATGATCCTGCCTATCTGGTATTAAAGCCAGTGTCTTCATGTCTGTTCGCTACCACGCTCATCTTTGTGCATAACGCTTTGTTTAGAATTCGGTAGTAATTGTGTCACCCTGCAGTCACAGATGCGTAACTCGAATCGCGGGGTAATGAGGGAGCTGTCAGAGGGATAAAGTTGTAAACTACCTACCTACCTATTCACGTAAACACTATCGCATCGCTTCATTCACGGACGCCAACCGTAAAGCCTTGCTTCATTCTGCCAGTGTACCGTTACATCTAACGAGACGCTCATAGCTGCAATCATGACAATCGCAATCTCTGAAGAGCAAGCTACTGACTTGAGCAAGCAATATGATACCCCACTCGGCCTTGCTCACTCAACTATGCAAGTCCTCAAGGATAGGATCAAGCTCCATTATGACCTTGCTAGTGACTATTACCTGAGTTTGTGGTGCGTGCGAAGCATGATGCGTTTCTTGAAGTTATGTATATCGATTGCCCTGCTGATTCGCTTACTCTAACCAGGGGCGAGCATATCCATCACGGATATTGGCCAACGGAGGAATCCGAAGCCACACAGACAAAGGAGGAAGCCCAGGCAAACCTCATTCAGCTACTTCTTGACATCTCGAAACTCCCCTCCAAGAGCTCGGTTTTGGATGTTGGATGTGGTATTGGTGGCACTTCTCGCCATCTCGCATCCAACCATGACAGCTCCGTTACTGGGATCACCATATCCACAAAGCAAGTTGAGATAGCGGACCGCTTGACCAAGGCCGCTGTGGGAGATGGAGCTTCGTTATCTGACGTAGCAGATGGTCATGGTTTCATTGAGCTCGGTGACGGGAAAGTCAAGTTTCTCGAGCTTGATGCCGAAAAGATGGGTGATTTCTTCAGCAATCAACAAGGCACATTCGACGCGGTGTGGATAAGTGAGGCTCTTAGCCACTTCCCGAACAAGGCGCTGTTCTTTGAGAACGTGATGGAAGTCCTCAAGCCTGGAGGCAAGCTTGTATTGGCAGATTGGTTCAAGGCCGAGGACTTGGACGACACAACATTCACCAACGATATCAAGCCCATCGAAGGTAAGGTTTCTTCAAAAACATCCGTATTCGCGAGCTTAAGTAGAAATCAGATGGTATGCTCCTCCCGCCCCTCTGTACCCAACAGGGATACCTTGATTTGGCAAAACAGGCAGGGCTTCAGGTGTTCGCCGAGCCGAAAGATATCAGTCAACAGGTTCGAAAGACATGGTACGTACATATGCTTTTTCAAAAAGTAGCATTGACAATGTCCTTACGCTTTTGTCGGTTAGGGATATCACCTGGTCTCTCGTACAGAACCCATCTCTATGGGCATTCGCCTTTACTCAAGGTCGTGACGGTATTGCCTTCTTACAGTCATTTCGCGCAATGAGACGGGGATACGCCAATGGGTCCTTTCGCTACAGTGTGATGGTGTTCCAGAAAGGAATGGCGTAGAGTAGCTCCGACCAGCTCGCATGCATCAATGGAGATTATTTGAGTTCTCAAGACTTAGCTAGCCTTTTCCGAGCGATCTTCTTCTTCTTCTTCTTTGTGAAAAGGGATAGGCATAGATAGACAGCTTCCTAGTGTGGCACATGCTCTCTTATCAATGGCAACCTTGTTAGGTACTAAGGTATTTGTACATTTACTACAGTCTGACAAAGCAGGTCAGGCACATGGCGTGCTAGCGCTCACTGGTACCTATATTTGAACTGATCGGGTGATGGCCAGGGCAGTTCAGGCAGCAAATCCTGATAGAAGTTCAATTTGATTACCGTCTGATGCTTCGCATTTGTTGCTTTCAAGTACATCTATGAACTGATAGCATCAATAGTAGAAATCAGAAATCACATGAGGAGTCAGACATCGTCATATTGGTTGGTGGTTACAATTTGTCGCTGTTGCCCTATGTGACAACGCCGAAGATGTATTGTTACCATGACGAGCAATAAACACTCTATTCGAGTCCGATGTCTGGACATAGAAAGTTGATAAGAACATAACAAGTGACCATCAAAACATTCACCCAAAATACGACCGTAACGCCTTCGTCATTCCCGACTCGGAAGATAGAACCGATCCTGCATCATCGGCCTCATGCTTCGCCAAAGGTGTTCTCGCCGGAGTAGGTGATGTAGAGGAAGCTGCGAGTAGTTGTGTTAGTGATTCGTCTCTACTTCATGCCTGTTGGGAAACGTACCCGTCCTCATCCTTATGCTCCTCGTAAATGCTGCTCATCAGGGCAGCTGTTGGGGGAAGAACCTCGTCGACGAAGATGAAGATGGCCTTCTCGGGGGACAGCTTGATTCGCTTGCGAATGACATAGACGAACTGGCCGACGGTCAGATCTGCAGGGACCAGGTACTTCTTCTTGTCGATGGTCGCGATATCGCTCTTCTCGACCTTCTCGCAGATAACCTATTCGTAACATGTAAGCAGGATGTACAGTGACAGCAAGATGAAGAGAGAAGCGGTTGGGAACTGGGGAACCCAGCGGGAACCCGACGGGAACCCCCCAGTCTGTAGTTATTGTTGTCTGGTAAAAGCCGTTGTTTCGCCCAAAAATGAAAGAAGATGTTATTTGCAAAAACCACATACCGGAATACGGTCAGCGTATTTCTGTCGAATGCGCTCGGCCTCAGCCTTGCGCTTCTCGAAGGGGTGCTCGTCCTTGAATTTGCTGCGCATGTTGACGGTGGTGGTAGTTGTTTTTGTAGAGGCGGTAAGTGTGTTGTCAAGAGTGGTGGAGTTCAAGTGTCGCGATGACTGTTGAGTTCAGGCAGCGAAATAGTCAGAAAGTTGTGGTTGAGGGGAAAAGAAGAAGAGGGAGAAGAGGGAGATGATGACGGGTTGGAAACAAGAAAAAGAACTAGGTTACGGTTTGCTTGCGTCAGGCAGAATAAGTAGGTGAGGTGAGGAAATGCATAGAGTGACAGAAGGTGGCAGTGACACAGACACAGTACGCGCATACACCTACAGATGAGCGGTCGGCCAGCGCAGACTTGACCTGACTTGTCTTGACTTGAGAGGCAGCAGCACTGGTTACAGTGGGCATCAACAGAGAGGCCCAGGGCAGATGGCACCTTAGCAGGTGGCAGCAGGTGGCAGCAACACCCAGCCTAGCTCACGTTGACTGGACATGCGCGCGGGGCTGATTGACTAAGCTAGAAACAGTTTAGCTTTATGATGCTCGGTGAATCACAAGAGGCCCCGCGAGGCAACAATGGCGGGGAAGTAGCAAGTCACGTCGCACTGTATTGTCACAGGGTCGAGAATGAGAGTTTGTGAGTGAGTCCTTAAAGGGACCCAGAGTTCATCGACGAGATTCCTTAATCGATATTGATGATCCGACGTGAAAAGGATTATGGGGTTTCGTCCGGGCATGGTCCGGATCCGACAGATTAGCTACGCTAAATGGTTTTGGTGACTGCAGACATTAAAGTCATCCGTACCTGTCTGGGAAAGGGCTAGAATGTAGCCTACCAAGGTACCTAGGTAGGTAGGGATAGGTGTTCTCCATATCAATATCCGGTAGAATCCAAATATCCCCCGCGTCCAGCGACATTCGTCAGGGTTCTTTTATGCCTGTAAGTGACGTTTTAGTGCACAGCGTTTGGTCATCTAGACGGGACTTTGAATTACTCCCACGATACATGGTACACATCTTGAAGAGGAAGTTTAAAGAGAGTTGCTGAATGTCATAATTACAAGCCCTTTGTTCCGTGTGCTTTGGAAACTTAACTGTTCATATTGAACAAGCGTCCGGATGCTTCTGTGAGCGAAACTGGTCAAAGATCTCAAGTTGTCTCCATCAACGTTTTGTTATTACGTTATCACGGCATCTATCATTAAGAGTTTCTTAACTTTAACTCAATAGCAAAGTACCTAATCATTCTGACTAAGTAGGAAAGTAAAGATTTCGCCTTTCCTGTTGGTACCCAGACAAAGTCATCGATGCACCTTCAGATACCTAGGTAGGTACAATATGGGCAAACATGCTGACAACCAAACCTGCCTGCCCCGCTGCGTGCTAAAATTACAAGATGATCCTTGCTTCATAAAGAAGCTTCAGCCTCTCTATAGCTTCTAGTTCTCATAAAGAGCATCCAGAAGGTCTCGCCATTATGTAGGTAGGTAGGATCCAACAACGGAGCCACAATGGCGGAATAAGTGCTGTTTAATTAGTACGACCGAATGGTACGTCGATTTTGACCGCCCTCGGCACCGGCCGTGGGTTGTCCGTCCTCCTTTGCTCCACACCGGACGCGTCCTTTCTATGAAGTCGACTAGACTAGCCAAGACCTCTGTCGAAACAAGCCAATTGCCGAACATTCGATTCTGACTATCACCTGAGTCCTCAGTTGTTCTAAACCTTCCTTTTGTCGGACCCTGGCCTCATTCCTCGAGTGGCCTCATCCGAAACGCCTGATCGTCGTCTCTTTTTCTTGTGTTTCCTTTCTTGTCCGTCTCGTTCTCATTCTCGGCCCTGTGGCCCTATTTTGCCGCCATCTCTTCCCGAATCCTCGGGTCGAATATATAATATCGTCATGGCTGCCAGACAGCCAGCTCGGCGCCTTGCTGCGCACTTTTCTTCTCCTTCTGTACGCTTCTCAAGGACTCAATTCGCTCTTACGAGACGCTGGCTGTCTAGTTCCGCTGGTCCTAAAGCGTCCCGATCATCTTACTCTAACTACTCCCCGTTGTGGCTCGCTGCTGTTGTCCTTGGTGCCGCTGCCCCCTTAGCCTACAAGATGGTACCAAACCCTTCCTAGTCAGTAGGAGAATCAATTGCTGACTGTGGCACTCACTTTCAGTCTGATATCGAACCTATCAATGCCGATCCTTCAACCCTCGCCGACCGCGATGCCCAGAAGAAGCGTGAGTCGGGCGTTAACGAGGACTCGCCCATGCGACTGCGCATGGAAAAATTTATTCGGGAGCAGCAAGCTCAGATCGTTGCCGAGCTCGAAAGAGTTGATGGTAAAAAGTTCCGCAAGGACGAGTGGGAGCGTCCCAACGGCGGAGGCGGTACGACCTGCGTTCTTCAAGAGGGAAATGTCTTCGAAAAGGCTGGTCTTGGTGTGAGTGTTGTCTACGGCTCGCTTCCCAAGCCTGCCATTGAGAAGATGCGAGCAAACCACAAGACTATGGACCCCAACATGGAATCAATCGACTTCTTTGCCGCAGGACTTAGTATGGTTCTCCACCCTTATAACCCTATGGCCCCAACCGTGCATCTTAACTACCGATACTTCGAAACGGCAAACCCCGATGGTACATCTCAAGCGTGGTGGTTCGGCGGCGGTTGCGACTTGACACCGTCATACCTCTTCGACGAGGACGCCATTCACTTCCACAAGACAATCAAGACCGCTTGCGACGCTCACGACAAGGAGTACTACCCCCGTTTCAAGAAGTGGTGTGATGAGTACTTTTTCAACAAGCACCGTGGTGAGGCTCGTGGTATTGGTGGTATATTCTTTGATGACTTGGACGAGACGGAGCGTGATCGCGAGAACACCTTTTCATTTGTCCAAGACTGCCTCAAAGCATTCCTCCCCTCCTACATTCCCATCATTGAGAAGCGAAAGGATATGCCTTACACCGAGGCAGAGAAAGACTGGCAGCAGCTTCGCCGTGGCAAGTACGTTGAGTTTAACCTTGTCCACGATCGTGGCACAGCATTCGGCCTCAACACACCCGGCTCAAGGGTTGAGAGTATTCTCATGAGTTTGCCTTTGACGGCTGGCTGGAAGTATATGCATGAACCCGAGCCAAAGAGCAGGGAGCAGCGCCTTGTAGATGTCCTCAGGGACCCCAAAGAGTGGGTCTGAAATACTCGTCTTTCATTTAAAACATAAGCGGATGCATGTTGGAATTGAGGCGGAGCGATTGTTTAAAGTGTACCATATGTGAGAATCATAGATGGAATGGGGACACCCGTGGTAGTGCAGACTACAAAAAGCAGACAGCAGATGTGTCTACTAAGACGCTACAAAAAATCAGAATAATTTAAACAACCCATAAATACTTGTCTTACACGGGAATTTAGCTTTCTGGCAACTGATTGAGAAGAGGCAGCCTTTGTAGGAAAACTTGGGATCCGTCGCCTTCCGCCCACATCAGCGTGGAGACCGGCTTCTAACGCATATCTAATTTCTTTCCTTTATAACCCGGCTGTGATCCTACGGCAATGGAGCCTCTTCCTTCCCATCGCGAATTAATTACAGCTCTCATATGCTCTATATCGGCCATCACGCCATCAACTTCAGATAACAATCCATCCACACAGCCGCCTCGAGCTGCCCAATCGCCTACATTTTCACCACTCCAAACAATCTCTCCATCTCAACGGCCTCTACTTCTGACCCTTCATGTATTATTTCCAGATCTTTTACTTCCAGCTCTGGATCTACTTGATCGGAGACTCGTCTCCAGGCTGGTACGCAACCAGGAACTCCATGACGGCAGTCCTCTAGACATGATGAAGAACGACATATTTCTCGTTCGCTCACTTGCTACGACAATCTCACGACGCTCTCGCGACGTCAATATATCCTCCAAACGCTACATCGTCCATATCAACACATGGAATTGCTCATGTGCAAGCTTCACGTTTGATGCTTTTCCTGCTCATCATGTATCAACGACGGATGAAGCACAGCCATCATCCTCTGAAGAAGGACTATGGTCTTTTGGGGGCAGGAGCATGGGACTCGAGGGAGATACACCACCGTGCTGTAAACATTTACTCGCCTGCTTGCTTGTGGATAAGTGGTCAGAAATGCTAGGCATGTATGTTGAGAATCGGGCTGTTTCAAGAGAAGATATGGCAGGTATTATTGCGGACATTTGAAAACAAGTCTTAGCAATGCCGAAAAGCTTGCCCGTTTGAGGCAGCGTCTGGTATGTATTATCCTCGCTCCATCCTCTAAAAGGCCAGTTTGATATAATCAATGTACAAAGGCGCTCTCGCCTTAGCCTTTGGCCAGGATATCGCCTTGGCTTCCTCCGGCCGCCAAAGAACCTCAGTCCAAATCTAGTTCATCTGCAGGTCTTCTGTCTTTGTAGTTTATTTCTTGTTCTCCTTGTTCTCCTTATCCTTGTCTCCACCTTCCTTAGCTTGAGCGCTCGCACCATTTGTGCCCTCCTTCTTCTCATCCTTGTTGTTGATCTCCTCCTTCTTGGCCTCCTTCTCCTCCTGTTGTTGCCTGTTCTGGATCTTGTTCTCGATAAGATCATGGAATGCTGTGATGGCACGGATCAGACTGCTCAGGTAAATAGCCATAAGCTGGTCATTGGTTTTGACGCTCATCGCATATGCCAATTCGCCGCCACCAGACTTGCCATCTCTATCAGGCGTGGAGAGATTAGGCAATAGGTTGAAAACATCCTGAAGGTTTCCAAGGATCGCGTGGTTGACGGGTAGTTGTTTGTCGAGAACCTTTTGGAGGTATGCGCCGATGTCTCGCAGACGCAGGTGTAGACCCTGAAGTGATTGCAGCTGGTTTGTGACTCGTGTAGATAGTGTCCCCGCGGCGACATCGCGAATATCTCTTAGCAGATGCTCGACGCCGATCTCTTCTGCCTCCTCGGCCTCGATGACGGAAGGAGTATGGACGAATGTTCGTGCGGTGGTTGTGCCGTCCTAGTAACTGTCAGTGGTTTGCTCATTGATTGCGGCTGGGATTGGCTGTCAACGTACGTCCTTGATCTCGTCAACAGCAAAGTAGGCATCTGTAGGCACCCCCGACTCCTTGGGCTGGACATCTACAATAACAAGAAGAGGGTTGGGTGTGTAGCGCTTGAAGAGTTCGTTGATCTCCAGATCAGATGCGCGGAGCTTGGGACCGGTGTGGTACCATCCTATAAGCTTCTCTCGGGCGTTGACCTTCTTGAACATATCGTTCATTGATTCAACATAGTTGTGATCAAGGAACCATACCGAAGGGTCTTTGTCATCCTCCTCGAAGGGAACTGCAATCATCATTGTAAGCGCCACCCAACTTAGGGTTTCATGGCAAAAGATAACACACCAGCGAAGCTGTTTGACACTCTCACATCGTTTCCATCATTTTGTCCTAGAAGAACGCCTACTACTCGTCGCTTTGTCTTTGTGGAAACGGTTCGGTTGTAGTGGTCGACGGCGGAGAGAAGCACGAGAGGCGCAACGGTGACGTTTCGGGTGACGAGGGAGAGGGTTTCTGCCGTTGTGGTAGGCATCGTTGCTTCGTGGATAGGTATTTGATACAACGAATCCTATCTGAGGCTATCAAGAAATCAATGCGCGATCTTGGTCGTGTAGGCGCGGTAAAGTTGAAAGCAAAGTCGTGATGTGTTGATGCAGTGATTATTGTGGCCGCACGTACGTAGTCTTGAGGCTGCCTTCTTGGAGGGAAGCTTAGCTCCCGATTGGGTCAAGCACCTTGGAGACTCTAAGCTCGAGCCTTGTAGTGCCACATCACGTGTGAGCAGCCACACGGTGCCACATTTGAGGTTCAAGCATCACATATGAGAGCAGGCGGCCTTGACAAGAACATCTACACTATCGTTTTTGTCACCGTTGCAGTGTCGTTTTTTTGTTACGGTTTTGCCTTTCGCTGACGTCACATAACTTTGAATGTAAACACATGTGCCAATGCATGAACCAGAACTGACTGCCCACCAAGTAAAGCTTCACTTTAGCACGTAGGCAAATAAGTGCCTCACTTGGCCCGGAAGGCTATTGATATATACTGGACACAATCATGCCGAAATTTAAGGCCTACCTAGTAAGTTTCGATGCTCCGCTACTGGTGAGCGAGCGATCGAGAGTGATTTTAACATCCGCTTGGTTGGCAGGGTTGGGTCTCCGGCTTCTGGATGTTCCAAAAAGGGCGGAAATGGAGGCTAATACCACACCTTGATGCACCTGGGGAAATCATAAAGAATATAAAAATGGCACCCACTACTGTCTCAGGTGCCTGGGCTATCGATAAAGTCATAAGAAAAGCGAACAGCCTGTTGCTTGCGCAAGCTGAACTATGATGAAGGTGTTGATGGAATGCCGGGGATATTTCGGATCAAAGGGTCGATTCCGGATTCGATGAACCTCGGCCCTGATGGCCGATATACTCCCGTTGCGAATGTGCTTTGTCCTGATGGTATACCGCGGATGACTCCGGTCAATCACGACCATAATGCCTTGTCGTCTGGGTAGGGGATGATGCAAAACGGACATGTTCCGGACGCAACGGTTGTTGGGAAACATGTGTTTTAGATGCTACCCTAGGTCATTGGTGAGTTTGGGTAAAGATGAAAGATTTGGTCGGAACTGCAGTCGATGATCTCGTCCACCTGGTTTTGCAGAACACAATACTGAGTAACACTATGTGTTTTCATCGCGCCGTTTTCTGTTTAATCCACATGTAACTAAGCTGTGTAGGAATCATGTAAGCTAAGCAAGCTATGGTCTGTGAGCTGCATTTGATGTTGTTACGAACAGGTGGTAACAAATTGTAACACCGCGGCTGTACCGAGTACCTTGTATTGGCGGAGACTATAATCCAAAGCTTCTTTCTATCAATTAACTTTATAACTACCTACCTAGGTACTTGATACAGCATGACTACCGTCAGCCCCCTAGCTTTACATGGAACTCCGCATTCATGTACATGAAAATTCGTAAATCTTGGCTCTCCTCTGTCTTGGAGCAACAACCAAGGCATAGAGGTACCAGTAAGTTGAAGTAAAGACGTATGTAGATGGTAGGTAGTAAGTATCCCCAGCAAGTTTTAGCATCCATCAATAGGCCCATATTGAACAGGGGTATGCCCCCATCATCATGGCTCCAGCAGAAATAACCAGCATTGAGCCAATCACAGTTCGTTAAAGCTTCTCCCCCAAACCTCCCGTCCTCCGGCTACGCACTCAAGATTTCCCAGTCTTGACTTTGTTCCTCTCTTTTTTCACTCACTTCTCTCACTCTATTCCCACGGCCTCGCACCAAAGAACAAAGCCTGTCGTTAATTCAGTCTTTGCCCCTATAGATCTCCAAAGATCCTCGCCAATTGCCCACCAAACCAACTTCCAATTCTACCTTCCACCACCGCCAAGATGGGTTTCATTGAGGACGAGCTCAAGCAGCTTAAGGATGTCATCAGCACCATTGACACGCGCATTAAGAAACTCGAGGCGCGAGCCACCGGTGGCCCTGTCTCTACCGAGGAGATCCGAATGATTCTCATCGGTCCTCCTGGTGCTGGTGAGTGTTTTTCTGCGCCGGCAGAGTGCTGTACTAACTTTGCTTCACAGGCAAGGGTACTCAGGCCCCCAAGATCAAGGAGCGCTTTTCATGCTGCCACTTGGTATGTTGATTCCCGTCGCGATCCATTGAGAACCAAAGGGCGATCTTTCTAACACTAATTTTCTCTTTGCGCAGGCCACTGGTGACATGCTACGATCTCAGGTCGCTAAAAAGACTCCTCTTGGTGTCGAGGCCAAGAAGATCATGGATGCGGGCGGTCTAGTCAGTGACGAGATCATGATTGGTATGATCAAGGAGGAGCTCAACAACAACAAGGAGTGCCAGGGCGGGTGAGTTTCATGCCTTTTGTTGGATTTTTGAACGCCTCATATTTTGTGCTGGGGAATCTCGATCCTACGTCGGTGATCTGCAAATCAGCAGAAGCTAACAATTCGCGCTGCAGCTTTATTCTCGACGGTTTCCCCCGAACTGTCCCCCAGGCCGAGGGTCTCGATGCCATGCTCGCAGAGCGCAAGCAGAAGCTCCAGCACGCCGTCGAGCTCCAGATCGACGACTCTCTGCTCGTTGCCCGTATTACTGGCCGATTAGTTCACCCCGCTTCCGGTCGCTCATACCACACCACCTTCAACCCTCCCAAGGAGTACATGAAGGATGACATTACTGGCGAACCTCTTATCCAGCGAAGTGACGACAACGCCGATGCTCTCAAGAAGCGACTTGTTACCTACCACAAGCAGACCAAGCCCGTCGTGGGCTACTACCAGAAGACCGGTATCTGGAGCGGCCTCGACGCCAGCCAAGAACCCGGACAAGTGTGGAAGAACATGCTCAAGGTTCTTAACGAGAAGCGAGGACAAAACTAGAGAGTCCCTGAGGTGGGTTACCCGCCACCGGCAGCCTTTGATTTGGCAGGCACCAAGACGATTACTGTGTGAAAATAAAAGCCAGCTCGTCTTGGATATATGAACGGTATGAAATGTAAACTGGAGGGATGGACGGGAGATCGGATAATCCAGTCTTCCAGGCCAAAGAGGCGTTAAAATGGTAGAAGGTTTGTCTGCGGTCTTGTGGCCATTTGTGGAAAAAGCTACCTACTTCGGACGACGATTAGCCATGTATCAAAATGTCTTTTACAATAGTTTCCAACCAACAAAAAGAAAGTTGGTTTCCAAGCGTCGACTTGCCCTGGCTCTCGTGATCATCAGTTGTGATATGAACATTAAAACCCAACAGTCTTGGCAAAGCACCAAATATGTCGCTGCCCACGATTGTTTGTTGCCACGGAAAACGATATGTGTCCCAGCTCTTAAGTACCAAATATTGGTTGCCACCACAGTGGCTTATGGATTCATGCAGTTCATCAAGACAAATACAATTCGTATCAACCAACAACTTAGCTCATGTCTATTGAACCACACGGGAGAGCCTTAAAAGAAGGCTCGTGGTCATATCTATAGCGGTCATATCGTAAAATGCATTTCTTATGAATGCAGCAATCCTCCCCCCGGCCACTCTACCAAACAATGACGCCTTTTACGAAACTCCCTGAGCTCCCTCGCAATGCTTCAAAGACAAAATCATGAAAGAGCAGGTGCTGCGCTGGATATCCAAGGACAGGCCCTTAAAGGTAATAATTTCAGATCAAGAGAGAGAAGAAAAGTGATCTTGTGTGCCGAATAAGACAAGCCAATCGTGAAGAGAAAATATGAGTAGTCGATGGTCGATAATGACTCGCAGCGTTTCATAAAGGTTATGTCACGTTGCCAGCCAGGTTGTTCAACTTGCTGAGCCTTATAATGGACAAGAGGGGGGTTTTCTCACCCCGAAGTACCTATCGCTTTGGGGTCGCTGACAGGGGAAGGTCAGTAGAGGTAGAGCGAGTCGCGGAAGCGCAACTGACCATTGACCATCTGCCTCTGCTTGTTAAGCCAGCTCCGTGGAGCTTCGTGCCGTCGTTGCAAAACGACATGGTTACTTTGAAGCCGACTTGTAAGATCATACCAGGCTGATGCAATAAGAGAGTTCTCCCTTTCGAGATTCCGGATAATTTCATCACTCGCGGCCTTTGGTCACAAATAGTCAGTAGAGATTTCGGTCACAATAAGATGTAAAATGTGGTTCAAAGTGTCGTTGATATCTACATAAGGGCGTGGACGTACCTTTTGTGCTGCCACAGCCTCGCCATCATGTGCAGCCTTCAATTTACGTTGCAGGTCAATCCTTTCGGTCTCCGATCGTTCCAGTTGCTAAATCCAACCTGTCAGCCAACCTCGTCTTTTAGACAACTTTTGAGATGCCCTCCGCTTGAAGGGATGTCGAGGCAGATGCGCAAGACGAGGCACAGTCAATTCCTCCATCCGAGGAGGTGGTATAGTGGCCATGTTTGTGTCCTTGCCAGCAAACTCTGCCAACAACCGGTAATCATCTTCATCTTCGTTTTCCTCGGATGATTTACTATCGACTGGAGCCACTTGGTCGTCCTCATCGCCGTGGACAATTGCACTATAGAAAGGACTAGGAGAACTCACCTCACGAATTTCTCTGAGACGATTTCGTAGTTTCTCGATCAGCTCACCCTTCTTGCTGCCATCGGGCACGTCGCCCTCACCGCTACCAGTGATATCTTGCAGCTCCCGGCCTTCCTCGACCTCCTTGCGCAGCTTATCTTTGGTAAGAAGTGCTTCGACAAGTTGAGTCTGCTGGGCGTCTCGCTCTGACGTGCAATAACTGAGCTGCTCCCGAGCATGGTCGAGCTCGGATTTGAGAGATGAGATAATCACTACATCGGAGCTCTTGATCTCCTTGATAGCATCGGCGCCTTCTTTGTCAAGTGCAGAGAGCTGCGCTTTGGCAGCGAGAAGCTCACGACCTTGATCAGCAACTTGAGCAGAAAGATCCTTCTCCCGCTTCTTAGACTGTTCTAGCTCGAACTCGCACTGCATGAGTGTTTGCTTGATGTTAATGAATGCTTTAGTCCTGTAGAAGTCGGCAGTAAGTATGTGTGTTCCTTCAGGGGAGCAAGCATCATTGATGGCTTTGACTAACCCTTCGCCGGTCATGTTGTTGATCAGAGCTTCCATTTGATCGTGAAGAACAGCATGCTTTTCGAACATGTCGTTATAGTTCTTCTGAACGTGAGCACGCTGCCGCTTCTCCTCGTCAAGCTCCCGACGGAGTGGAGCGGTATCCCCAGAACCAACTGTACTGCGCAGCAAATCATTCTCGGCCTTTAGGCGGGACAATTCAAGGGGAAGGTTCACTTGGCCAGGCTGTGTGTCCTCATTAGCTGCGTCGTTAAGCTCATCTTCAAGACTAGATGCCATGCCTAGCGCACCAGGCACTGCATTCTGAGTGCCTTCGCCGCTCTCAAGCTGCTCCTGTAGATCCTTGATGAAGTTCTCATCGTGGCTTTGTCTTGCTCTAAGACGAATGACCTCGTCCTCAAGCGCCGCGATGTCTTTCATCAGCTGGTTCTTCTGGCTGCGCTCATCCCATAGATGCTGCTCAGACTGAGTGATCATTTTGGTCAGTTCGTCTTCTGCTTTCTTGGTGCGAGCGCTTCTATCCTGATCATCTAACAGGATTTTGATCTGATCTTGCAGCTCGGTCTTCTCGTATTGAAGATTTTGCACTTCTTTGACAAGATGCTGCTGGGACTCGAGTTTCTGTTTGTACCGCTCTGCAGTATTGGCCTTTTTCTCGAAGTCCTCGGCTTTATGTTTCCATTCGGTTGCTAGGTCACGGAGCTCCTCGGCGTCTTTGCACTTTTCCATCAGCTTTGTCACCTCAGCTTCGAGTTGCGATTTGATGCGCTCATCTCTGCGTATCGTTTCTTCATGTCTGGAGATGAGTTCCATTTGGTCGTGCACCTGGATTTCCAGGTTCTTGATCATCTCGGCATTGTTAGCACCATCTACAGTGGCCTTTCGCAGGACCTCGAGCTCTCGGTCGTTCTTCTCCTTTTCAAATCGGAGTTCTTCGTGGCTTGTTTGGAGATGCTCAAGTCTTGTGTAATAGTCTGAGAGCTGTCTCTTAGTCTGTTCGAGTTGTGATCGCAAGGCCGCATTCTGCTCCTCGACGAGAAGATCAATGTCTCGTGCCTCCATAACAGCGTCGATAGCTTCCTCAACATCGTCATCTCCTTGTGAGTCATTGATATCTTGCTGTATTGTCTGGATGATTTGCATAATCTCCGCCTGCGTTTGCTTATCGAGACCAGTGATTCGGGGGATATAGCGATTGCGTTGAGGACCTAGGATGGCCACACCGAGCATAACAGCCAAGATCTGAGGAATTAGTACAGACCGATATACATCAGGAAGTATACGAGGAAAAGATACCTGGCTAATCCCTCGAGCATCAGGATTCTCAGCAATGGCATGGTAATCGAACTTCTTGGCCTGGCAAGCAAGTTCAGGGACAGAGCGTCGAATATGACGAAAGAGGCCCTTGTAGATGTTCTGGATATTGCGCTTGTTGTTCAGGTAGCGCGAGGTGTTGGAATTTGTTTCGAGCGCGGATGTGTCAAAGTTGGGATCTAGCTGGTGTAGAATAAAACCGAGTGTGGCACCATCGATGAGATCTTCGTAAGATTCTACCATTCGTTTCGGCTCGAATACTCGTTTAATCTGAGGGAAACCTTGGGTGAGCGGGGAGCTAGAAGACGGTGTAGATGTCCCCAACAAAATGGTGCTTACGGCTTTAATGAGCGCAGTCTGCGCGGCAGGACTGTAATTTGTCATTTTGATAAATAGTTCAGCTTAGGCCGAATTGTGGTCGAATTGGGTTGTTGTTCGAGAAGTTGTGGTTGGAAGCGATATTGGTGGTGGGATTGGTTATAGGTGTAGGGAGTTGCGTCGCGTGTCTCAAATGCAATGGTAGTGATTGTAGAGGAAATCAACGGCATATCGAGGAGGGGAAGGTCGGATCTTTATAAGGAATTGTTATGAGATCTCCCAGAACGAATGTTCCATTGTTCTGCGACTGTCGAGGTGGTGTTCAGTTTGAACTCAAGGTCCAAGGAAGCATTGTTCTTTAACATTCGGCAACGTTGGGCCCTTGTTGGCTCAAGCTGTACTGTACTATCGGCTTATCGATTTGGCAGGGGTATGTTCAAAGCAGGGGCCCCCAGTCACCAGACTACCAGAGATTCCATGAATAAATAGCGTGTTTGGACAACCAATAGCAGCTTTGTGGGAATAAATAGGTAGCGATATGTCTTCTCGTAATTGGAGGAGCTGCGATTCTCAGCATTAACAACCTGGGTAGTATTCTGGACAGAGTCAACCTCCCGCGTTGTGCATCCTGCGGTATGTCTTGCTTGACCTTGATTCAGTATCTACAGTACCTCTATTGTATAGCGTGAAGCTCACGTCTTCTGGCCGCAGGAAATTCGCAACATTATGCATGGCTTTACTTTAATCTTGAAATTCTCGTCATTTCATCTCTATCTACTAGGTAGGCAGTAGTTACTGTCTCTTGGAACTGAAACAGTTACCTACCCATGACAGAGCTTGCGCGCTTGAGTGATCGTGAAATTTGACCCAAGAACGTAGCGCACATACAGAGTAGGCCCCATTACTAAATTGGAGGCGTCATTTGAGACAAATATTGTTGCGAAAGTGCAAAACCGTATAGTAAACATGCCCTATGATTGCTTACAAGTACCAAGAAGATATGTACGGACCAGAGACAAAAAGAGCTGCGAATATCGGGCAGTACCAGTCACTACCAAACAGCATTCTGACGATTTGCTTTGTGGGGTACCGCAGCATGTAAGTGAGGATAGGTCGGTAGTCGTTACTTAAACCTGCCAGTCGCTACACTCCAGATTGCCGTATCCAAACCTATGGCGCATCGGCCGACTTATGATGATCAAGTGTTAACATGGCCATCGTGGTGTGTTTAATATCACCAAAGGCCATATATTCCATATGAACAAAAAAATCCATTTCACCCTGTCAAAGGCGTGCAATAATGTTGATGATATTTTGTCTTAAAGCGAGTGTTGTCCTTCACGCATTCCCATCGCTCCTGCCCTGTTAACGCCTAAACCAAGGATATCGATGTTCCAACCACTGCCATGGAATATGGCCAGTTCATTCCGAAAGACTTTTTGTTGTTTCGTCTTTGATTCGTCATCTGTGCGCTGCGGTGTAAACCTCAGTCTGTTGTCACAACCTCGTCCTTCTCGACACGGATCTGATGGTCCTCGTGGTTAATCTGGACGATCTCGAGCGCCTTCTCGGGTGCGATGACGGAGAAGCCCCTAGTCGGCATGTTAGTGTCAAATCGCTATAGTGCCAAAAGGGCGGGGACAACGATGACTGCCTACTTGATGATTGAGTAAACATGTGTGATCTTGCCGCCGGCCTTCTTGAGAGCGTCTTTGCACTCTTCAACAATGGAATCAGGTGTGGACTCATCCTCGAACCAGACGATGGCAGACTTCTTCTGATCAACGGCGAGGACACCGGGAACAACTGCAAGCGCAGCAGCAACGAAGGGAAAGAATCTCATGTTGATAGCGGGACTGGCAGCGGCTTTGTCAAATGGAGGAGAGGATCGGTATCAAAGTGATGATTTTTGCGACAGAAGTTGGGTTAACGTTAAAGCGTGGAATGATGGTTAGATGCTTGTTGCGTCAGATGCGGAAGGCGACGGGATGGTTTGAGACCTTATATGGCTGGCGGGTGATGGCAAACAACCTACCTACCTAGGTACCTACTAAGACACAGGCCCAGGCCTGCTAGTTTGCTGCCCGCATACCAGACCACGGGGCATGGGCAGACAGGGTGCCGCATAGACTTCGGGGATCACTGTAACAAGTTAAAGCAGTCCCCAGTGGTACATGGCGCAGCGACCAGGTGCCGCACCTATTGGGCAGGTCGCCCACTCGCCTCTTCCAATCGCGTTGCTGAAAATAAGGGTACCTGAATTAGACTGAAGGACATCTTACGGCACTCTGTAGTTACCTAGGTTAGTACTTTCCTACAATCGGACAACTACTAAGGCACGTAAATGGCGGGACGAGCAATCATGGGTTCAGAACAGATACCTTGACTGCTACAATAAGACTTCTCTCGAGAACCTCTTTCTATCGGGAAACGGCCGAACATGACGTTCTCGTCGACCCTACTTCAATTCACACTGGGCAAGACTTGATTTTCCGTACACCTACTAATTATGCGGGATGTTGTACGGATAGCATATATTCATGTGTCGTCATTGAGTTGATTTGTAGTTCGTCTCCAGGCCTCTGTCTTTATCCGTCTCCACACCATTGGGTAGGGTCTAAGTTCAAAGCCATGTTGGTTCTAGGTTTGCCAATCAGACTTTGGAATCATGTACATACATATATAGTGATAGCGCCAAGACAACATTAGAGTATTGCCAATCATAAGGAAATGGATGATTATGCTTATTAGTCTATGGGTAATTTCTCCCTCATCGTGAAACGCCGCGAATGCTTGATAAATCTCGCCTAACTCCTTGCAACGCCAAACTCAAAGTGCCGAGAAACCACATGTACAACGCGATCAACCTCTCGCGCCCCCAGGCATACTGTCGTTCTCACTCCAGACTTCCTTGCTCTCCTGTTCAACAGCTCGCATGGCGACGGCAACGTCTTCTAGCCTGGTCACAACATCGATGACGCCCTGGCTGACTCGTTGGAAATATCGATCGTTGGCTTCCCGCCGTTTCCTTGCCAGAAGAATGTCTACTTCTGTCTCTTCTTCGAGCTTGTGACCCAGTTTCTCTACCCCAGTACCGCTGCTGTTGGGTCGTGAAATGCTGCTGCTTCCAACTGCACTCCTCTCAGTGCCTTCGAGGCCAGATTTTGACGTATCTCCCAATGTACCCTTCATGTTTCGAACTTCGGATCCAGTAACAGACCCCATATGATCGAGTTGTGCCGTTTCTATAACATCGTCCGCTTCACTTCTTGCCCAAGCTTGAGCGAGAGCGATTTGAGCGGCTCGTAGATCAGCCAGTTTCCTGTCATGATCCGGACCAAACACATGGGTCCCTCCAGAGGCTGACAGTTCGACTTCTTCCAAGGTTGCTTGCATTTCGGACCATAAGAGATCAGTACGATCGCCAGTAGCGCGAGTGCTCTCTGCAGGATATAATCCAGCACGCTGAGGCACAACTGTTCCTGAACGTCCAGACTTTACGGATGGCGCATGCTCGATATTCGTCCTCAGATTTGACTGTTGTCCAATAAAAGGTACAGCCGGTGCATGTGCATTTGGTAACGAGGTATTCGAAGCTGAAGGGGATGGATGCAGAAATAAGGAAGGGGGCGGGTCTCGTTGCCGACTTATCGGTCGAATTAAATGAGACATTGTGATTCCAGAAGCTTTTCGAATTGTTGTTTGCAAGGCGTAAGAAGCAGTGTATGTAGAACTATGGTTTGCTTCATTCCAAATGGGGTATCAAAAGGTGACTGACATGATCATCCTTGCTCGGCTTCGAGAGTCTAGTAGTACTCCCGTCAGAGTCGGATAAAGACAGTATCAATAGTATGAACTACTATGTATATTCTACTGTACTCGAAGTTTAAACATCAGTCCATCGCCAAGAGTTCCCGCTGCGCATTAGTGGAGCACTAGGTAGCCATTTCACTCTTTCACGTGACCTTGGTTACTGAACTGGTGAGGCCGATTTCCTAGGGCCATCAAACCCTACCTGGAAGTTTTTGCTTGTCCCAACTTTCTGCAGTGCAGCAAATTACCAACCACCATCCCGTCGTCGATACACAGACAGATCCGGTAGGTACTCCAGTAACCCAACACATTCTCCCAGCTGCTCTCGATCGCCTCGACCTTTTTTTCCCGCATCGACAGTCGACTAACAATTTGAAGCAAAAATGGCTGGAGGCAAACCCCGTGGTCTTAACGCCGCCCGTAAGCTGCGAACAAACCGAAAGGACCAGAAATGGGCCGATCTCGCCTACAAGAAGCGTGCCCTCGGTACTGCTTATAAGTCCTCTCCATTCGGTGGTTCTTCCCACGCAAAGGGCATCGTCCTCGAGAAGGTCGGTGTCGAGGCCAAGCAGCCCAACTCCGCTATCCGAAAGTGTGTCCGTGTTCAGCTCATCAAGAACGGAAAGAAGGTCACTGCCTTCGGTACGACGAACCCCGCCTGTTACGAGAGATAAAAGACGGTTTGAACTAACAATAATTCTAGTCCCCAATGACGGTTGCTTGAACTTCGTGGACGAGAACGACGAGGTCCTCCTGGCTGGTTTCGGTCGTAAGGGCAAGGCCAAGGGTGATATTCCCGGTGTGCGATTCAAGGTCGTCAAGGTCTCTGGTGTCGGTCTGCTTGCTCTGTGGAAGGAGAAGAAGGAGAAGCCCCGTTCTTAAGCGAAGAGCGCGTGGATGGAAACAAAGTCATATTTCGACACGTGGAGTCTATTCGGATTGCTTGCATCGACATTACGGTTAGGGATCTGATCATGGGAGACGGGTCTGAAAAGGGAAAATAGATCACAAAGTCTTCGACGAACAAATCATGATGATGTGCACGCTGCGTGACGAGGAATTCCGGGTGTCGATTCCACATCTCCATGTATGATGATGACACTATGGTACAATTGTGTTATACATTGCTACAGCTCTTCTCTAATGCTCAGCTCTCGGAATTAGCCTCCTTAGGTACTTCGACGTATCTGATAGCATAGTCTGCGCCCAAACCTAGACTGATCACCCCGCCAGTAATCCAGCAGCCATTAATGAACCACCACCAGCAGTCCTTGACGTCTTTCAGATTGACCCGCTTGATCATAAGACCAAGCGTGATCATTGCTCCTCCACAGCTTCCAATAAAGAAAGCTGGACCAGCACCTGCTGCGTAGCCAGCTGCAGCAAGGAGCGAGATCTGTGTAGCCGCTAATCCTGTAAGCACTTGCTTAGTCTCGGCATCGTGCTTCAACGCGATGCTCTTGATTCCTGCTTTGACATCGTCCTTAATGTCCATGTGGGCGTAAATCATGTCGTACAGTACTGTCCATGCAATATTGGAGGTGTAGAGGCAGGCTGCGGCTGTCAGTGCAGCTGAATGTGATAGCAAATCAATCCCAAGTGCTGGGAAACCCATAATTGCTCCCCACGAGAAGGTTAGGCCAAGGACTGCTTGAGGATAGTATGTGACTCTCTTGGCCAAAGGATAGCTAGCCACTAGGATCAAGCTAGGGACACCATAGAATAGACAAGGTAGAGGAAATTGTAACAATATTCCCAGCCCAGTGAGAAGTTGACATCCGGTAAAGACGAGTCCTTTGAAAGGCGTAATGGCGCCGCGAGCAATAGGTCTGAGTCGAGTTCGCGATACATGTGGATCGAGATTCCGGTCCCAGAGATCATTGATGGTACATCCGGCTCCTCTCATGATGAGAGCTCCGGAGAAGAAAAGGAGTGAAGTTCCAATGACAGATCCTGGACTTGCCATTGGCATGGCCATTGGAGCGGCCATAAGTGTGGAAAAGAGACATGGGAAGAAGAGGTAGTAGGTACCTGCAGGCTTGTCAAGTCGAATAAGCTCAGCATAGGGCACCCAAGATGCTGGGAGCTTGGCTAGCAGTCCTGTCTCAGGCGGTTTGTAAGGTGCTGGTGTTGTTGCAGCTGTGGGTGAGTCTAGATCTTGAGCGGCCACGGTTGAGGACTGAGATTTGGCTTCGTGAAACGCGACTGCTCGCTGCGCGTTGTGCCATGGTTGCCTCAAGGCTCTTGAAACATGAACAAGGGACGGTCGAGCTTGGAATTGTCTGTTAAGTCTCAATGCTTGACCTGAGATGCCTCGACATTGAGCCCAGGCCGAAGCCTGAGGGAGTGCATGTAATCTCATAGATCAAGGTCTACGAACCTACAGGGATAATGAGAACACCATCTAGTAATTGCCGTGGAAAGTCATAATGCTTACCACAAAACCCTTCGAGTAGAATGTGATCACGAATGATCCTAATGCCAGCCCACTCAAGCCTCGATCCTCACAAGCTTGAATACAAAAACTTAATTACAAAGTGAACAATCCTTGCATCTCTCTACCTCGACTTTAGTGGAGTGAATTCGCCAAGCTGAAGGGACATATGTGGATCAATCACGTGTGAACCTTTTGCGCGATTGGTTGCGTTGCGCATTCCAACACCACGCTCAGGCGTGACGCGACTAATCGCAAGTCGCTCTGAACTTCGAGATCCTCAAACACCTACTAATCTATACCTCTCAACAAACAGCGCCAGCGAATCTTTTGCATCGAATGGGCATAGAGTAGGACGAATGGCTTTGCGGCCTACTTCCTTGCACCAAAAGAACTTGCAATACAGTCCCCTTCACGATCAGAACCTGTTGCGATATCATCTCAAGCACAACCCCACTATAGCTATGCTCACGCGCAGTGCTTGCGAAGCTCGACATAATGCCGACCTCACTGCACCCGCAGGCAAAATTCGATCCTATACCACCTGACCTAGATCTGTATAGTCTAGTGGACAAGACTTCTAACTTCCAATGGGTTCAGCGCGTTTCAAGAAGTCAAATACGCAGCCTCGGCCAACAGGAGTTTGAAAAGCTTGTGTTGATTCACGTCATAATCGGCGGCAAGCCGCTGATTATTGACGGATGGGACGGAGTTCTCCCGAAATCCCTTTTTGATGTCTCTTGGCTAGAAAAGACGCATGATAAGACACGTATGTTGCCCCATCTCCTGAAACTGTGACAGCTGCTGACGCTTTCTCTACAGAGGAGAATGTGAGAGACATCACCGCCGGGGTCGACATCCCTATGACGACGGGCCACTACCTGCGATCAATGCGACAACTCGCGAACCAGTGGACCCCCACGAACTTCCGCGACGAGCGACGACAGCGTCTCTACCTCAAAGATATCGACTGCCCTCCAGAGTGGCATGATGCACTACAAAAGGTTATCCACCCAAATCTATTTTACCTAAACGAGAACGCCAGCGAGGCCGGAGGATCACAACAAGATGAAGCCGCATTCCGCGATGAAGCTGCAGCAGCACCAGCCGGTGACCTGATGTCAAGTTTGCCAGAGGAGATGCGCGCCCAAAACCTCATGTGTTACATCGGACATGAAGGTACATATACCCCAGCACACCGTGAAATGTGCGCATCGCTAGGCCAAAATATCATGGTGGAAGCGTCCAGCGACGAGAAGGGTGAGAAAGAAGGCAGTTCGATCTGGTTTATGACAGAAAGCAAGGATCGTGAGGTTGTACGCGAGTACTTCCTATCCATGTTAGGTCATGACATCGAAATTGAGAAGCACTTTGCTCAAATCAACGCATGGAAGAAGGCGCCTTTCGACGTATACATCGTCGAACAGAGAGTCGGCGATTTCATTCTAATCCCGCCCCTAGCGGCACACCAAGTTTGGAACCGAGGTACTCGAACAATAAAGGTGGCTTGGAATCGTACAACTGCCGAAACCCTTGAGATGGCTTTGCATGAAGCACTTCCAAAGGCTCGCCTTGTCTGTCGTGATGAGCAGTACAAGAACAAAGCGATTATCTTCTTTACTTTACAGAAGTACTACCGCCAACTCCAGAAACTAGAAGAGAATGTAGAAATGACTTCCATGAGCTTCATGGGGATTGGACAAGACATTCTCAGGAGCTCGCCTCGTGCCAAGCAACTTGCCGGAGATTTCAAGAAGCTCTTTGCGCTCTTTACCGAGATACTTCTTGACGAGATGTTCGCATCCAAGGAAAAGGAGGTGGAGTTTATTGAGTTCGACTCTTGCATTACTTGTTCATATTGCAGATCCAACATATTCAACAGGTTTCTAACATGCAAGCACTGCACTCGTATGCTCGTCAACGGTGATGAAGATACATACGATGTTTGTATGGAATGTTATGCTATGGGGAGGTCTTGCGCGTGTCTCTCGGGCTTACAGTGGTGCGAACAGTGGACATGGGCTGATTTGGTCAATAATTACGAGGACTGGCGCTCTATGATTATCAAGAACGATGGGTTCGTTGATTTTGAGTCTTCGCCGCAGCCCCTGGAGATTGCCCGACAGCGTTCTGCAAAGAAATCTCTCGCACAAATTTGTCAAGAGGCATTGAAAAGGCGACCATGGAAGGATATCACTCAGCCAGAACGTGAGATTACCCCAAGCGAATCAGAACCAGAAGTCGATGGAGAAGGAAAGCCTAAGAAAAAACACAAGAGGAAGAAGAAGCGAGGAGAGCTTCGGCGATGTCATGTATGCTGTCACAAGGACTACGCTTACCGAGTGCATCAATGCACGAACCCTGGCTGCACCGAGTCTTACTGCTATGGCGTTCTTTACAGAGCCTTTGACATGTTACCACAAAACGTTCTGGAGGATGAGCAGTGGCAATGTCCCAAATGCTTGGGTATATGCAATTGCGGCTATTGCCGTCGTGTAGGCAATACAGACCCTTACACGCCAAAAAACACTTTGCTAGGACACGATACGCGTCCGATCGCCGACGACCGAAGTGTGGAGGCGCTTGTTGATTTCCGTGTCCATAATCTCTCATGGCTCAAGGCTGCTGGGGAGGAAAGCCGCAGTAACAACAGCAAACGAATGAAGAGATTGCGAGAGCAGGCCGACAGTGCAAAGGCACAAGATATCACAGAGCAAGAAGAAGCAGAGCAAGCTATGCAAGCCGAAGCCGAGGCTCACGAAGCTAGTGGTGTACATGTATCCGGCATCAACGGCTATGGAGATCAGAGTCATGTTGTTGGTGGCCAAGGCGATCAGCCCATGACCGACTACAATGTCCAAAGACAATCACCACGTTATCATGAATCGAACGGCGAACAATTCGATGAATCCATGGCTGTGGACATGTCTCAGTTGGAAGATGTCGATTCATCCTTATACCCAGATCTATCATTGGTGGCTCGACAGCGTATAGGTATGGGCTATTATGAACCAGATGATGCACCGGACAGGATTCTCTTTGATCCCTTCCAGGCACCTTCTGAGGGGGCCATAAGACCATCGGAGCCTGATGTTCCTGAATTTGTAAAGAAATCTATTCGGGCGGCTAAAAGAAAGGCGAAAAGGGAGAACGAAGACCCAGACTTTGTTGTTGGCAAAGGGCATCACAAAAAGCCTCGTCTTACAGCTGAACCAGAAGTAGACTTCTTGGACAGTATGGACCCTGCTCTATTCAACGGGCCGTCTATTGCCCCTGTAGCTGTCATGGATCAACCTGGTCAAGCTAATAGTGACAAAAGCGTGGCACAACATGGAGCAACCGACAGTACTCGGGACGCACCAGATGAAGCTCCAGCTCCAGCTCCAGCTCCAGCTAAGAAACGGGGTCAGTTGTTATTCGATGCGAACGAGCCCGAGCTTAGGCACGCCAAACCAATAGCATCCTACGTTGAGACTGAAATGGATTCCGATGAGTTTGAAGAGGAACAAGTCCAGCAAGCAAAGGCTCCATCGACTCAAGGTGATGCAATTGGGGCCAAAAAGTCGGCTGTCGATCTAGCTGCTGATGCGGTTCGCGCTATATTCGGAACACCCTCATCATCTAGTCTGCAGCCCTCTATCGAAACAGATCCAGCCTCTTATACGGAGACCAAGACTCCTAAACGACGTGGTCGTCCGCCCAAGAATGCACCCTCTACCACGCAACCTACACCTGTCGGGTCGTCCCAAAGGCCCAACTACGGACGGAAAGGCCGGCCCAGGGGCCGACCTCGAAAGTCACTCTTGTCTCTGGTTGCAGCTGCTGACAATTCGACTGAGATCGTCGATGAGTCTTCTCAGAACCAAGACAGTGATAGCGATCTTGAACACGAGAAAATGGTCCGTGAGCTGGAGGCTAACCTTGCTGCAGACTTGACCCAAGGTGCTTCGGAGGCTACAGCAGAGCCTACTCAGCCTCGACGCCGGGGGAGACCAAGGAAATCCGGTGTGACTACCATCGCAGTAGCTTCTGCCCCTACTGCTGCATCTGAAGAAGATGTTGAGAGCGAAAGTCGTTTCTCCAGGTCCGCTCGTCGTACGCGACGATCAGAGGGTGCTGTCAACCAGCGCAGTCAATCATCCACCTCGCCTCCACCGCCAACGGCCGGCGGAGCAGGAACACATCTTATGTCTATGGCTGAGCGAATGGCACTTAAAGGAAAGAAGTTCAAGATTGGCAAACGAAAGTCAAAGGGTATCTCTGATAGTGCAACTGCCACACAGTCAGAAGCCACGACTCCCACGTCAGGCACTGAGGCTCCCAAAGAGGTGGCCGATGGACCAATTGCGGATAAGGAAGAAATAATCTCTCGTGATCCAAGCCCCGATAGCGAGTATACCGGCGGACAGTCGCCTCAAGTATCCTCAGTCCATCATGACAGTTCGCGAAGCCCTTCACCACCACCTCCCACCCGACGACCTGCGCAACCAACTGTGGTCCGTATTGGTGACACGGACTTGGAGGCAGAACAGAGTGACTCCGTGACAGGGTCAGACTCGGATAGCGATGGTGACATTCCTGCAAGACAGAGCTCTAATCGAGGGGGTGGCCGCGGTCGTGGGCGTGGGCGTGGGCGTGGGCGTGGCAGGGGGAGGCCAAGAGGTAGAGGGCGTTAAGGCGTGCAGAACAACTGGAGCGTTTTGATTTCGTTAACACACTGGTACCTATTAGAACGACATGATGTGCTTTTTTTTTTGTAGCATATACCCTCATTCCATTGCTCCGGGGAAGTAGCGATGGACACAATAATCTTTTTTAAATACATTCGTGGCTACGATTTGTCTTATGATCTACTTTGCTGGGTGAACTACCTATTGTTGATAAGTGCGACCGGTATCATGAGTGTAGTAGACCCAACTGCTTCTCCAAATCATGCCATCGCCCATTTCGCTTGGGGTCGAGTTTTCTCAGATCGCTCAACCAAGACGCGACTTCGATCTGTTCGTCAGACCCAAGCGACTGCCCACTAAGTTGAGCTAATGCGATCGCATACTCGGCGAGAGCTTCATAGATCCATTTGATATCATGGTAATCTTCCAATAGGTCTTTGATGTTGGTCATTTCGCGTTCAAGGTATGATTTGCGGTCATTCGTCGTAAGGTTTGGGGCTATCTGGCGGCTAGAAGTGGAATCCGCCAAATTCAGGACGAGGAACTGGTGGTAGTACCATAACGACTGATCTTCAGGCCCTACGTTCAGACCTTCGTCGACAAGTTCAAGTTCTGACACAAAGTCAGCGATGTTAAGTAAGATGTAACATAAAGACATACCTCGGTCTAGAAAATCCTTGCGTGACTCGTCGTCCGCATTACGTTCGTTAAGAAGCCTCGTTATAAGCTGGCTGCGATTATGCCATGCCGAGAAATTGGAGAGATCCTCGTGGATCTTCTTGGTGGTATACAGAAACTCGGGTTCGACCAAGCTCTGGCCGTTCAAGAGAGGGCTTTCGAGCTGCGCTACGACGTGGCGACGGTAGCCCCAAGCGTGGAAATTGCGCCGGTCCTTAGTGAGCATCTTGCTAACAAGACCCAGCTCCTCCTCCCAAATTCGCCGAGCTATAGAAACATCGAGCCTTTCGATTGCACGGTCAAGTGTCCAGAGTCGATAGTTCCATATCCAGTAGCATTTAGGGAATTCTAGCAGAAGGGGAACAGTAAAGGCCAGCTCGGCACGGATGACTTCGGCATCAGCATCGTTGTCAGTTGTTGTACCAGTTTTCCCAACTGTCAGGGGGCTGGGGTGTGGCGGGGTCTCGGTCGAGGATGAGGGCGACGAAGCGGCGGAAGAGGTTGTGGGAATGTCGGTCGCTATAATATTCTGCGACACCTTCGAGAGCGGCGATCCATCCGATGGTTTGGATGATAAGCCAAAGATTAGACAGCGCCTGCGGGCGTTCCATATCGTGTAATACTCTGGGTTGAGACGCAGAAGTTTCGAGGTAAGCTGGAATGTCTCGGAACCGTAGTTGTTGTCGGATATCTGCTCGCGCGTGTTAGGAGAGCGTGGTGTTCCTAGTATTCACACGTGGTGCTGACCTTCTCTCGGATTTGTTCCTCGAGGCTACGATACTTTTCGATCTTGACCAAGTCCTGTTTGCGCTGTTCTTCTGTGCGAGACCGCGCAGTGCGGGCTATGCCGTGCTGGACGCCTTAGAATCAGCATCAGTTACAGTAAACATGGGTTTCGGGGGAGGATGGACACTAACACTGGCCATATTGAGTCGTGCCCTCCTAATGGACTGGCACAGGAAGCCGCCAGCAGTGACGATTAGTTAGAAGCGTAGGTTTGTAAGTGTTCACTATTGCTGGCGAGGAACGTGGTTCTGACTCCGCGTTAAATACAAGTGTAGGGTATCTAGCATGACGTGAACCGCCGCCTTAAGTTCTTACGTGAATAGGCAAATCTACGGTGATCTCTTACCTCTAATTACTCAATATCACATATAATAAGGGTTATAAGATGGCCGTGGGCTTTTTTACATGCCAGTCAGACGTTGCAATACTGTCATCCATTTAGTGAATGGCTGCAGAAAGAAATGTTGGAATTCCACTAAGTTACCAACCAACGCGATTTCGAACCAGAACAGAATGCAAGCGCAACGTTCTATCAGCAACGACGGCACGTCTCGAATCACCTTGCACGACAACAATCTTTCAATGCAATTGGACATAGTCCTGCTTGAACCAGATGCTTCGCAGAATTGCGTTTGAACCTGCCACTCTCAGTCCCTCAATCACCGACGTCGAGCGTGGTGCAAACAAGAATAGCACAACGACTGTTGTCACGCCAAGGCTAATTGATCCTCTGATCTTGAAATCTCATCTGTACATACACTTGGTCGAGCACAAATTCCTTGCTTTGGGTGGACAGACTTCCAAGCTGAAACCTGCAGCTGTAACCTGCAAATACTTAAGTATAACGTGTTGAACATAAAATACCAATCTTAACAGTCTTCGCTGTTGTGATACGAACTGAGTTCTCTGATTCTATTCACCTCTACAATCAGTTTAGGAGAGTCTCTTTTCCGTCAGTCTTTGCAGATTCGGGAAGAAGGTCTAGATCCCTGTAACTTTAGACGTCGTTGTTCGTCGAAGAGAACAACAGTAGGTAATCAGTTGCTACTCAAACGAAAAATGTCCGTTTCACGATAGTTAATGCTGGTGTGTTGCCGTATCGACTGACACATGGGACAACATATGTGATGCAGCGACCTCCTGTAGTGAGAAGGATTTACCAGGCACGCCGAGGCACTGAGTTAGTACCTACCTACATTGTGAACTCATCAGCAAAAGGAAATGCAGTGTCAGTACCGGTTACGACCCTGAATCTCTGTACTGGTCCTTATTCCAGGCAACTGCCAGGAGGTGGGTAGGTAGGTACCTGTATATAGAGCATGTGTTTCCCTCTTGCGCCTTCCATCTTTTGGTCCTTTCTTCTCTCTTATCTACTGCCTCTTTTGCTTCAAAATACAGATCTATTCATCCTCTTCTTGTAACCTCAAACTCGAACACTCTGAAAAGTTGACCGATCCAAAAAATAAGAAAAATACAAGGGATGTGGTCATCTACTCGCCGATCGTTGGCAGCTCTTGCCATATTTCAGGCTACTTTATGCCTTGCACTCCTCCTGGAAGGTCCAACTTACACGAAAGAGATCACCCAACAGACCAAAGGTCATGTCAACGCTGTTTATTTCACCAACTGGTTTGTGGATTATCGTACAAGAACCAAAATCTCAACTGACGTATTGCAGGGGCATCTATGGGAGGAACTTTCAGCCTCAAGATCTGCCAGCTTCCCAGATCACACAAGTACTATTTGCCTTTTTGAATGTCAAGCCTGACGGAACGGTGTACGTTTCATATTATTGAGCTCAAAGGTGTACTGACGAGTTATCTATAGGTACACGGGAGACATCTATGCGGACTTAGAGAAGCATTATGAAGGAGATCGTGAGTTGATGCCCCCTATCCTACTTCAATGTCTAAACAAGGAAAAGGTTGGGATGACCAAGAAGACAACGCGTATGGATGCGTGAAGCAGCTCTTCCTGTTGAAAAAAGCCTACCGGCATCTCAAGGTCATTATGTCCGTTGGTGGATGGACTTGGTCAACCAACTTTCCATCCGCGGCCAGCACCCGTGAAAATCGCGTCAGATTCTCCAAGTCTGCTGTCACTCTGATGAAAGACTGGGGATTTGACGGCATCGACGTTGACTGGGAATATCCCAATGATGAAGATGAAGCCACCAATTTTGACTTACTACTACAGGCTATTCGAGATGAACTTGACTTGTATGCCAGCCAAAACGCACCCGGTCATCATTTTCTACTTTCTATTGCTGCACCCGCTGGCCCTGAAAAATACAACAAGCTCCACCTTGCCAATATTAGCAACGTGGTTGATCAGATCAACATTATGGCCTACGACTACTCAGGGGGCTGGGACAGCGTCAGTGGCCACAATGCGAACTTGTTTCCCTATAAAGCCAGTGTGAACCCATACAACTCGGACGAAGCCATCAATGACTACATTAAGGCTGGTGTTCCAACAGAAAAGATTGTACTTGGTATGCCTATCTATGGGCGCTCATTTGAAGGAAATCTAGGCATCGGCAAATCCTTCAGTGACGTTGTGCAGGGCTCTTGGGAGAGGGGCGTTTGGGACTACAAGGCGTTACCCAAGCCCGATGCAGACATCGAGTATGACGAAGAGGCTCAAGCTTACTACAGCTACGATCCTATCACGCACGAGTTGATCTCTTACGATACACCAGAGGCGGTTGAGAAGAAGGTGAATTATATTCTAAGGCAAGGCCTCGGGGGGAGTATGTTTTGGGAGGCCTCGGGGGATAAGAAAGGCAACGAGTCGCTTATTAGTACGAGCTACAATTTTCTGGGGACCTTGGATGCATCCGGGAATTGGCTGGACTTTCCAGGTTCGAGATATGCAAACATTGCTTTGGGGATGCCTGGTCAACGGGCACAAGTCTGATTGAGTGTTACAGCATGCCCAGCCAGTTCAATAGCTTTGTGTTGTTGCTCTGTCCAAGGGGTGATGGGAAACCTGGGAGATAAACCTATGGCATACGCAACAAACCAAGTTGTATCATAACCTGAGCTACTTCCAGCCGACTCTACCGTTCTTGTCTCGTTGCTGGAGTTAAGTTTCTGGTCAGACGCTTGTGTCTAACTCCAGTTGTTGGCATGAACCTGGGGAGATCATAGACGCAAATATCTCGAAGTGAAAAACAAAGAGGGTCATGAATCTAACTTCAACTACCTATGCACTGCGGTCTACTGCTAGACACCGTGATTTGTACCGAAGCCATTAATCAATATCTCCAAGCAACCCAAGGAGGTTAGTACCAAGAAACCCAGGTCAGTCCTAAGGTGAACAGCGGGATGGAATAGAATAGCGAGCTACCAACGTGGTTCAATAGGTACTTGCACTTGCCGCGACGGTCGCTAGAAGAGAAGAATTACAACGCGTATCATATCAAAGAGCAGGTGCTACCTTTTTGTGCTTCTAGTGCGCCCATACTTTACTCGGTGGCATGACTCCTTCCCCTACACAACTACCCCTTTCTACCTCTTCATCCTAACCTCTCTTCCCTACAAAAGTTCTTTCGACAAGCATCAATACTTTCCCATCATCTGGCCGGACAGAACATCTTACTGTCAAGTAAGGGACTGTTAATCGTGACAGTATTGTTCATATCATAGATAGAAGTTCATTCGTTTCTTTATGCTCTACACTTCAAAGGGATCCTCGACTACTCACCACGTCAACATCGACAATAATGTTTCGGATGCCACCTCGCCACCCCCGATCTACTCGAAGGAATTGCGATGAAGTTTTGCAGCCACCAAGTCCATCGGATTCCGGGTATGGTTCGTCGGAGCATGTTTCCAAATACTCGCACAATACTCGAAAAAGATACTTCCCTTCTTTTGATGGCTCTAGTCTAGATAGCGCCGCCATGCTGAAGCCACTTGAGAATGAAGAGCAAATACCTTCCTCAGCCAAACAAAAGAAATTCCAAGCTGGAATTCCTAAAACGCCCGGACGGCATAATCCGGAACAGAAACCAAGTGTGGTTTCTCCCTTCATTTGTCCACAGACTCCCGAACGCTTGCCCCTGCAAGATAAAAGGATTGACCACAACAGAAGCCTGGACAGATACGTCCCAAAACGCGATTTTGTCTCCCCGTCATCCGAAAGATATCGAACTACAAAACAAAGCCAGGATCTGTCTAGAGAAGAGCGCTTGAAGCGCAACAAGAGTGCCTCGGCCGATCCCTTTGTTCTCAAACGCCGTGTTCTGGACCCTGACCCACGTTTTCCTTTCAGAGTTGACGACACTGGTCAAGACAGAGGTTAGAAGGCCTATACACCAGTGTTTCAGTGCTAACGTGCGTCTTTCTTATAGGTGTGGCTTTGGGCCAACTCCTGCAGAACCGAGGAGGCGAGCGCCAGGTAAGTATGGGAGCCATGTGGTCCGTTGGAGGTGTTGCACCCAGCACAATTGCGGTCGATGATGGGCAAGGACATCTCATCCGACGTGGAACGAATGCTCGCTTATTTCCCACCCCTTTTCAAGAAGGCCTTGTCAGCACGTCGGTCGAGAAAGAGAAGCATGAGGGCCGGATCGCCTCAGCTCTAAAGATCGATCAGGTTCGCAAAGTCCTCGAGTTCGCAGAAAATCGGCAGATACCCCGAGGCCCAAGATATCACGCTCGGCAGACAGAGTCAAGCCAAACAAGTTGGAATGGGTACCAGTGGGCCAACAAAGACGAGTGGTCTGGTATGCTCAATATGCTGAGTTTACTGAATCCGAGGCTGACCCATGACAGCTCCCACTAGACCAGCGAGACAACGACTTCTTCCAGCTGCTCCGTTCAGGTGGGTGTATCGGAATATCAAAGCCACATCGAACTGACGTTTTCAGGGTGCTTGATGCGCCGAACCTCAAAGACGACTTTTACTGCTCACCATTAGCATATTCAGCTACCACACACACCCTAGTTATTTGCCTGGGAAATATGCTCTATGCGTGGTCCGAGTTTCGAGGTGTTCAATTGCTTCATGGTACTCGACCCGACACCTAGTTGACGTCGGTCGCCTTCTCGTCAACACAAGGAGGCAAAGCCGTGCTTGGGATTGGGCATTCAGACGGCCGTGTCCTTTTCCAATCCATCTTCGACACGCTGCCACGGTTCGAAGTTCGTCAGGCGTTCCCCATTTCCTGCGTCAGTTGGCGTCCCACCTGTACTCTACGACCTTCCAGGAACCCTCTCATCCCGGGGGTTCAGGTTCAGACTAAGGACCTGGTGGTCGGTGACGAGATGGGTAATATTTATTATTACGTGGTAGAGTGGCCGATAGGCTGGGAAATCACCCGGAATACATGGCCTGGTGCAGTATCTTTGATAGCCAGGATCAGCAATATTCACTGTCAGCAAGTATGCGGTCTTGCATGGTCACATGATGGTCGTCTATTCGCCTCGGGGGGTAACGACAATCTTTGCTGTCTTTTCGATGCTGAACACGTCGTTGGACGACGACTTGAACACACTATACCAGGGAATGGATATCGAGCGCGTATCGAAGCTAGCAGCGCCTATGGCGGTATTGAGACAAGAGCCACACAGCTGATAGGTCTCCCTCGGAGTGAAGACGGTTTCGCGGCACAATTACGATTGGTACCAAATGCTACTGATGCCGTCCGCTGCCTTGGCCCTAGCATTGCGAAGCATCGCTGGAACCACGACGCTGCTGTCAAGGCCATAGCTTTCTGTCCGTGGAGGCGTGGATTGGTAGCTACAGGAGGTGGCTCTAACGACAAGTGCATCCACTTCTTTCACACGCCATCTGGGACAGCTTTGGCAACAATATCAGTATCCGCCCAAGTCACCTCGCTCATCTGGAACACGACCCGCCGAGAGATTGCGGCCACGTTCGGCTACCCTTCGCCAGAGCACCCATACCGGGTCAGCGTTTTCAGCTGGCCTGAATGCAGACAAGTTGCAGCAATACCTTGGGAGGATGACTTGCGAGCTCTTTATGCTATTGCTTATCCTCGAGGGCCAACTTATGGCGATTCAACTGTCACAGGAGGGGGGCAGGAGGGATGCATTGTTGTTGCGTCGAGCGATAGAAGCATCAAATTCCATGAAGTGTGGTCGCGGGAAAAAGGCGTAGCTGTAGGCACCACCGGCATTCTAGCGGGAAGTGATATCCTCGAGGGGCTTGAAGGTATTGACAAAGAGGGAGATATTATCCGTTGAAGTAATCCTGTTCGGCTTGATCTGTACCTGAGGGTGAAGCGTCTGGGCCATAAGTTATGTTAAGGATCGAAAACTTTGAAGCTGAGAGAATGACAATATGATACGACGAGAATCCTGACATGATCGCTTTTCTCGTCGGATTTTGCTTAAAAGAAGAAGAAGAAGAAAAACCACTCCCGCACTTATGTACAAATGTATAAGAAGCAACGCTTCCCTGCAAGTGGTATGAAAGAACAAGATGGATTGTTGATGTGTGAGATAGACCCTGAGCAACGCCCGTACCAAAAGACTCCAAGAACTCCAACTGATGCGCTTCGGCGCTTATCACTTTCTGAGACAAATAGTCAACAATTCAATCATCATTTCAGGATAGCAATCAGAAGAACAAGAATAATGATGAGAACCACAATGGTGGTCATTTGCTTGTTCTCACCCGCCCCGCGAGCAACCTTTCCAAGCATTCGACTTGCGCGGTCTAACCGGCTTTGATGGCGGTCGGTAACAGCCTCAACATCATCGAGCATAGCAACATGGCTGTCAAGCTCGTCGCCGATTTGCATACTCAGTTCGCGCTGACGTCCAATAGACTCGCCCAGGCGATCGAGCTGCTCATCTTGTTGCTCAAGAATCCGAGCGTGGTACTGATGAAGCTGTTGATTGTCCATTCCTTGGGCCTCATCTCGGTAGCCTGCGCTATCATCGGGATCATCACGATAACGGCCAAAAAGTTCGGTGGATGGGGAGGATGGGGTGTCGCTGAAACGGACAGTTTTAGGCTTTCGAGAGGTCGGTGATGTAGAGGTGGCGTGTTCAAAATCGTCGGCGAGCTCCTCCGAGTTGGGATGGGTGAGGGTTTCAGTTGTTGAGGAGGAGGGGTGGCCTCGGAATTGGGCTGTCAGGTCGTCTAGCTGTTTCTGGAGTGAGGAGACGGATTCTGTGAGGCTCGAGGCGGCACTGCAAGTGTCAGTCATGATAACAGCAACACGCGAGATAGTCGGACATACGTTGCATCGCCAGTTTCGGCGAGCCGCTGTTCTTCCTCGCGGAGGCTGATCAAGCCATCGCGAAACTGGTCAAAAGACCGTGAGATATGACCATCCTGGGAGCCGCCTTCGAGGCCGAGATTCTTTGCTCTCTGTCGCTCAAGAAGCGAGAGCTTTATATGGTCGGCAAGAAGAAAGAGCTGGCTTGCGCTCGACATGGTAGGCAATATTATTATGATGCGATGACGGTGGATTAATTAGTGCTTGGAGAAGAGCTCTCTGGTCGGGGATGTGCAAGCAAAGGTAGGTGCCAGACAGAACTAATACGACGAGCAATTAGACCCAGCACCGACGCGAAAGAGGAGATAACGGAGGTTCTTTTGCTGTAAATCGACGTTGCGATGATGATGAAATGAATGCTGAGGACAGGGAAGTTAGCTATCCCAAACTTTACGTAGGTAGATGCCTCTACCGATAGGTACCTGGTATCTATTCTACGTGCGGATCGCCTGGGATACCTACTAGTAGTTACTAGGCAGGTAGGAGATGTAGGTATCTTGGACTGTGCTGGGAAGTTCTATTAGCTAGCGTCACTCGAGCTTGACCAAAGTATCGCTTCAACCTGAACGATAGCAGAGTCGCACATGGTACTTAGAAGGGATGCCCCAGACGCTGGCTTTGCAATGTTCCTTAACCCTTTTGATTTATCTAGTATTGAACCGAGGTACTTCGATTGGCTCAATCGGAGGAGGCTGGGCCCGCTGGGGACATGCTTCCCCTGAGCCAACACCACTTCAGTGCAGGTGGGCTTCCATTATGGCGGGAGATAATATTAAGAGCGAGCTCACTTAGATCCAAACTCAGTACATTGGCAAGAAATAGTGCCTACCTATCAGAATGAAAGAAAAGAGAAAGGGGAAATACTGGATTTTCTCTTTCCTCATCGAGGGACGCCAAAGTCTAGAAAGAGCAAAACCAATGACAGGTATCTACTGGCTGCGCGCCTGTCTGCTGAGACACAGGCACACAGACGTTGCCAGGTTGCCACGGATTAATGTCTACTAACCTAGGTACCTATGGCAAATGGTACCTAGGTAGGTAGTGAGTATAACAGGCATAACTAAAGCATAACTTTGAACCGTACACGTACAGCTTTTATAACCCAAACACTGTGGTTACTTGGGTCCGAGAGAATTCATTGTATTGCTGCAAGGGACTATCTGATTACGCTACAAGACGGACCGTTTAATGTCACTTGCATGTATCTGTATTGGCATCTGGCTAATTCGCTTGGGTGCTCCGCATTATTAGTGGTAGGTGTTCACGATGACCTGCATAGCATCCATGGACAACTGATACGGCCCATTGCATACGAGCGCACATTAGTCCACAATCCAAACCACGCCAAAAAAGCGCGTCGCAACTCAGATTCCTTGTATCTGCATCCGGTCTGCACTCAAACCAGGCCTTGTCCCAATCCCGGCATCAATAATGATTGCAAGTCTTGAACAAAACCATGGGTCAAGCCGAGCCACACGCTCGCGAAAGCAACGCCAAGAACCAACACGTATCATTAGTGGGTATTTGCTTCCTTTAAGAAACAAAATATTTGCACAAAATAAGTAGCACGTTTGTTAATGCCTGGAATCACGACATGCGGCATGCAAAAAGAAAAAGAAAAAAGGAAGACAAAATTGCTGATAGATGTAAATTGCAATCAAATAATATCAAGCCACGACTGTCCAAGTCTATGGGCGTTCGCTCTTAGTAGGCCTTTCCTGTCAATCCCTAGGCTCCCTTCCCAATCCCAAACCCAGTCCTTAAGCATGGCAAACCGTGAACTCCGTGTAGATAGCAGATGAAAACAAGATGCAGTTGAATAGAGAAAGCGACGTTCTCGACCGAGGTCCTTTTTTTTCCTTTTCGTTTCCTTAGTCCATTCTCATATCCATATCAGGGACGGCATTAGCTGGTCGAGGCGACTCAGCAGCGGAGAGAACCTCAATACCATCAAAGATAGGTGGGGAGCACTGAAGGTTTTGAAGAGCACCTTCGGCTGTCTGGCTAACAAGCTGGCCTTGTCGCAAGTTTTCGGCAAACAAGAAGAAACCCTCGTTGGCTTCCACAAGATACGATTGCAGACCGTTACTCTCAAGAAGAATTTTGGCGCTGGAGACGGGGAAGTGGTTTTCTATGTAGCGGGCCCAGCCTCGAGCGGCTTGTTGGATGTGATCTTGTTCGCTGATTCTTCGCCAGCCAATGCCGAGGTGCAGAGTGAAGTTGTCGACAACAGGACCCTCAGCGACAGGCTTGAAATCGGTCTTGAAGGAAGAGGTGCTGGTTGCAGGCTCGCTGGGCAGAGTAGGAGATACGCGTTGCAATTTGGGGTTTCTAATCAAGGAGCGCGCCTCTTTAATGGCGGCTTCCTCGGCAGCCTTCTTCTCTTCCACCCAGGTACCGGACTGACTGCTCGCATCCATAACATAGCCGGTGCTCTTCTTGATGAGTGTCATGCCAGGGCCGTAGATCCATTCATCTTCAGGCTCCTCAACGGGCAGGGACTTGATGTCAGGCTCAAGGTTGTCAGAAGCCTCGTCCCGGGAACGCTTTCTGCCAGCTGCAGCAGGTCGTACAGGCTGAGCGACTGCAAACTGGTTCGACATAGGTGCAAATCGTGATGATGTGTGGTGTCCAAAGCTTGCCATGCCCATGGACTGGTGGGCATGTTGGGGAGACATGGTAAGGACAGGAGAGGAAGAGTATTGAGAGCTGAAGTACGACATTGTGAAAGGCGCCCTTTTTGAAAAGGAAGAAACTGGAAATGGTTTTTGGGGGGTTAGTAGTCAGCAACGTCAGGTTTCAAACCATCTATAGCGTCTTTGGTACACGCGTTGGTGATGAGTTCCGTTGACTTTGAGACGGCAAGATAAACAAAATGGAATGAAGAGAAAGTGGTAAAACGCGGTATGGATGGCAAGTGGTAGAAGCCAGGAGTGTGAGGAGGGTGTACGCGACAGGCGAGTGTGGGTATAATAGGTACTAGGAGGTAGATAGGTTCGGGTTGAATGAGAGAGTTCGTGATAGATAGGAAGGTTCGATGAAGAGATCGAGACCAAGTTGAAAGTATGTGATGGATGAGTTATATGAAAGAGGAGAGAAGGGGAGGAAACAAACAGAAAGAAGAAGGAGGATTAAAAGGTATAAAAGAATGCGAGGGGACGACTGGTAAAGGAACCTGTGAGAGCAACGGGAGAGGGAGGAAGAGACGAGAAGAGAAGGGGCGTGAGTGTGAGTCCGGTGTGAGTGGCTCTTTACCCCAGGTTGAAGTGCTCTTTTTACCACCCACCCATGCAGCCTCACTCCGATCTCCAGCAGCTATAGAATTTGACACTGTATGTTGGTCTCGCCAACGGCGAAATCCGCAGGGAAGTACTTTGGAACGATAGACTCTTAGTTAGGCTCATGCAGTACCGCTAGCAGTAGCATGTAGCTTACTCGGCAAGCCGCAGCTGGGTTCAGCCTAGACAGTACATACACAGTACCACGCCATCAGCTTATCGCAAACCTCCCGGCGCTTGATGAGGTCTAGCTTGGGGCTAAAGCAGCTTGCAGTTGCAGCGTCAGGTACGTACCGATCGATGGTAGGCCCCATTGAAAGATACGCTTGACCCCTTCGAGATTGCGTAATTGTTAAGGGTCCCATTCTCATAACGGGTATAGCGCCTTAGCGGGTCTTAAGCATCTTTCGAACAATCATCTGGTTGGATGGTCAACGTTTTGAACTTTTCTCAGTTGCCCCGTGCCACTTTGAGCCGAGCCTGTAAGCCCAGCTCAGCCAAGTTTTTCACTTTTGATCCGCTGTCGCCATTGACCAATCTAGCTCCGAAGATATTCCAGATCGATCCACACACCTTCCGCCCAGTCCGAGTCAGTTTAAGTCGCTTCCGACTTCGATTGGATATTCGCGGTACGTGCCTCCGCCGAGCCTGCCTGCATGTACGTACCGGCCCTTTGAAACCTAGGTCTGGGAGCAACCAGGAGGTCCGTACTAGCTAGGTACCTACCAACCTACCTATCTGCTCAAACCTTACCTGGTAGGTACCTAGGTATCTAGGTGCCCGGGTGGAGACTACTCAATTTTGTGCCTGAGGTAGTCAGGCACATCCGCACAAGGTTTGCTTACTGGAATTTTCGTTGCCGCGAGAGACTGGGCGTAATGTACTACCAGCTGCAGCTAGAGAGGCTGGAGCCAGCCAGACAAAGACCAACGACCAACAACATATTCGGCAATTGTTTGCGTGGAAGCCTTAATTACTGAGAGACGTCGGTCGAAAATTGCACACCTTACTGGAATTTTGATGTCATTTATTGATAGAGGTTGATCGAGGCTACCTACTAATGATGCGAATGTTCGAGCACATACAGTGATCATCCATAAGCTGGCCAGGCCCCAGTTGCCATGACACTATACTTGATTCATGCCAAACCCATTTTCTCTTCCTTGTGTTTGCCTTTACTTACGTTGATCGCCTGACATCACAATGCATCTCGGTAAATCAAACATCGGCAGCGTTTTGGCTGTCCCCGTACAAACTGTGCACCTCTGGGCTCAACCCTACCAAACTAGTGTTGCGTCCAGCTCGCCTGCGTGTTACTGTAACTGGTGCATCGCCCATATCGGCCTCTATACGTCTTCCTCGAACTGGCGCCGTATAAGCTCCGTTAAATCGGCTTTGGTGACGGGCCTCTGGCAGCTGCCTTGGTGTTTGTGGCTGTCGATTGACAGGTAGAGCATCGCTGTATACGGACAAATTCCTTCGTGGAGGCGTAACGTTGAGCTCTTCTGTAATCAGGGAGGCGATCGTCTCAACATCCATCGGGCGATTGATGGTTTCTAAAGAGTCTCCGTGACGGTCGTGAGTAGATTCTCGCTCAGATCTGCTCGTTGATACCCCGAGCTTGGACCGTTAGTTAGCCTACTAATCACTCATTCGCCTTGGTGGCATAGCTGTCCTGATCTCGCTGCAGACCAATTATAACGGACACTCGTTGGTGCGAATAATGATATATCCTACCCAAGGGGCTTACTTACAACTGTCGCAAGAAGTTGCTGGGCGGTTCTGCCATCGTCATCGTCTTGCTGGATAGCATCATTGATCATGTTGACGAGCCGTGAACGAATGGGTAGGCGAACAGCGCCTGCCTCTCCATCGATACCGTTCCTAGCCAAAGACGCTGCAGGAGTCGGCTCCTCTTCTCTCGACAATGCATCTGAGCTCGATGAACTTCGGGCTTGCTGTCTGCTAGTTGAGTCGGTCTCTGGTGTCTGTATACGTGTGTTCATAGCATGTTCGAGGCTGGTTTCCTCGTTCTCCAATGCAATGACGGCCCTCCATCCCCTGCCCATTCGTTTTCGGTCCGTAAGATGTTTTCTGTAACGGCTACGACGCTCGGCTTCGGTCATCTCAGACGCCGTGATCATGATCGTGGTGGGCTTTAATCGGTACATGTTGATAATCTTGACGATGCCTCTTGTCACCCAATTCCAGTTATGAAACTACAACGATGTTGAGCTGAAATTTCCCATATACGGGAAAGTAGTTTTACTATCTTGGTCCTTACAAACATAGCAGGTAGGCAGTAGGTTCTGGCAACCTCCTCAGAACAATCGTGATTCAGTGCTCAGAGTCTTCGTCGTCCGATCCAGCAAGAGCTTACTGTATCGCCACGTCTACAGGGTAAGTGTGGCCGTCGCGTATAGCATGCGACCCTACCTATATCTTCAGATATGGTACATGGCGCGCTAAAAAGCGAATGGCTAAGGATATTGTGTAGGAGTTAGTAGGCAGGCAGTGATAGGAGAGCAGATATTACAAGTATTTTGTTATTCTCTTCCAGTAGTGACAACATGAGCCGTTCATATTTAATGTTTCTTTTCCCGACTCTCAACTAAAGCCCAAGCCTTCTTAATTTCCTGTGATCAACAACAAGGTTAATCTGTCCGCGCAGATCGAATTTCAGTGTATCATAACGTTAAAATCATCTCACACTGACGAACTTTCAAATTTGATGTATGAATAGTTGCTTGACAATTGGTGAAAGAACCAACCCGCCAAGGACGCATTCAATTTATGATCAGAGGATGTCGTTTATTATTCTTATTTCAATTTCATCTCTTTCCGAATACTACCAGTATTAGTGTAGGTAGTTTATTTCTCAAAGGTGTCTAATAATTTTTATGTACCCGTGCCGAGTACCTTAGTTCTTGTCTTGGATGCATCTGATACGAACCTGTTATTTTGAAAAAGAGCGTTGGTGAGGAAGCCAAGATGGGAATTGACTTCCGATTCAAGTAATAAGCCAACCTCCAAAAGGCACAGACCAATAAGTTTAGCCCAGATACTGGAAGCTTCAGCCATGGTTTAGCGTCGTGATAGTCAGGTACCTGACAGATGGGGGGCCATCTGCGGCTCAGAAGTGGTGTACACTTGGAGCACTTCATCAATTGCCTCGGTACCTATTCAACTCACCTTAGATAAATGTCAGACTATGACTTCCAGTTATTGGGTTATTGCCCCCATGGAGTACATGTCATTCAGCAGGTAAACTCGTGTTGACTACCTCCAACTAAGAAGCAACACCTACAAGGTACCCAGGTATCATGGTATCACTGGTCATATGGTCCATGTCTAGGATGTCAAGAAAACCGAGTCTTACGAGATGACTACCTGTTGCCTGTCATTGAAATGCAGACTTTATGTTGGAAAGTCATCCAATATGTTATCGGCTTCCACATACACATGACTACTACCAAGGCAGTGGGTTACTTAGCCTACTGTTATCTGCTATCTGTGGGACATCTTGATTCTCAATTGGCAGATATGGATGTATGTATGTATGTATGTTTCTGAATACCTAATCAAAGTACGCAGGGAGTGTTTCTACTTCGCTCGTTCACTCCCTGGTACACACGTGCTTGAGCGTGAAGCAAAGCATCCAAACATAATACAAGACAATTCGAAGTTCGCTGGGTTCTCCTTTATTGGCCCCTTAAGTTTAAAAGACAAGGTTGGCGACGGCCTAAGGCGTCCGTTGTCTTTCGCTTCTCTGTAAGCTCGTAATCTTGAGGTGGGCTGGCACTGAGCTGGGGGTGGCCTCGTACCTCAGGGAGCGGAGCAACCAACCAGGCTGCCTTTGATACTGGCCTGGCTGTGCTCTAGGTTAGTAGGTATTTTTTTATCCAGACAGGTCTCCATAGTTTACAGCCCGCTTCCAGTACAGTGTAACGCAACACAACGCAACCTATGCAAAGCAAAGCAACAATCCGCCTTTTGATAATTTGTCGCTAACCACCTCACCTGTACCAACCTCGTATCTCACCTTGACATCTCTCGCTCTCAACTCCAACGTAAATTGCTCAATATCTGTGATGCTCCAGGGTTCACGCCGCCGCCTGTGGCCGACCGTCCCTTGCTCACGACTCGCGTTTCTCCTCCCCGTGCGAGTCGAGCTTGAGCCTGCCCACTTCCCCTGAGCATCTGCCACAAGGCTTCTCCATCGCCCACCATGAATGGGGACCTGAGCCTTTCTCAGGCCCTAGGCGGACTGCGCATCGCCAACCCTGACGACGCCGCTGAAGCTGTTAATGCTTCATCAGCTACTCCCGTTGGACCCGATTCTACTACTCAAAATACGTCCCTCTCCGCATCAACGTCAACCTCCGCCCTCCCCTCTACGCCTCAACCAACAGTCACATCGACAACACCCTCACCTTACGATGCCATTCGCCTCGACCCTATAGATGCCGGAGTCGAATCATCCCTCACCGACCCCCGACTCGTCCCATCTGCTCAGCCAACCGACCTTTGTCTAGAAACGAGCCCCTCGACAGGTCCTTTGCAGCCATTATCTCAAACGGAGGCATCGAGGACATCCATTTACGGCATGCCCAACGCGCCCGAACCTGGCTCCGGTCTCTCTTACCCTGCCAGGGAGTCCAGCCGACGAGATCCCCATCGCTTTAACAAATCGAGTCGACCAGTATCAGGCTTAAACCCTGGCGGCAGTCCGTTACCCCCCCGAGGGAGTTCAAGAGGTATGGGTGTAGGATATGCAGCCGGGCCCGGCGGGCCTCAGCCGAATCAGCCATACGCCGGTGATGCGTCGGTTCCCACCAGCAGAGAAGACTGGCAGGAGCGCGGAGCTGCCGTAGGAGTTCGGCGAGAAGTTGATGCGAATGGGCGTACCGTGGTCCGACAGGTCAAGAAAGGCGTCCGCGATTTTTCCTTTGGACGTACTCTTGGAGAGGGCTCGTACAGCACAGTATACATGGCGACTGATCGACAAACACTCAAAGAATACGCCGTCAAGGTACTTGAAAAGAGACACATTATCAAGGAGAAGAAAATCAAGTATGTCAACATTGAGAAAAACACTCTTAATCGACTTACCGAGCATCCTGGCATTGTCCGATTATACTACACATTCCAAGACGAGACATCCCTCTATTATGTTCTCGATTTATGTAACGGCGGGGAGCTTCTTGGTGTCTTGAAGAAGACAGGCACTTTCGACATCGAGTGCACCAGATTCTACGGTGCACAGATTCTCGATGCAATTGATTATATGCATTCCCGGGGCGTCATTCATCGAGATCTAAAACCCGAAAACGTATTGTTGGATGATCAAATGCACGTCAAGATTACGGATTTTGGAACTGCTAAATTACTGAAGGACCCTCGAGAAGATGGGTCAACCGCATCTGCCAGTGGTGTCCCTGACCCAGGACGCGACGAAGATAGCCGTGCAGCATCGTTTGTTGGCACCGCCGAATACGTGAGCCCTGAACTCCTCACACATAAGAATGCTTGTAAGGCTAGCGACTTGTGGGCATTCGGATGCATCATATATCAACTCTTGGCTGGCCGACCACCTTTTAAAGGAGGTAGTGAGTACCTTACCTTCCAAAAGATCGTCAATCTTGAATACGAATTCCCTCCTGGGTTTCCGCCAGCTGCTCGAGACCTCGTGGAGCGCTGCTTGGTGCTTGAACCTGCTAGGCGACTCACAGTTGAGCACATCAAGAACCATGAGTTCTTTGATGGACAACCATTTGGAAAAAGTCTCTGGAGGACAAAAGCACCTCGCTTACGCCCTTATGTAGCGCCCCCGCAAGAGCCGCAGGTCATCCAGCTGAACGGCTTTTCCAACTCTGCAAACCCGGCCAACAACTCGAGAGCAGCCCCTGTACCCCAGGCGACCCCCTCTAATGGGAGCAATCGGCCTTCTAGAATAATCACCGAACTCCCTCCCCCCACACAACTTGACATTGAATGGTCGCCTGTGTTGACTAAGAACAACGAGCGCATTCTCAAGCTAGGCGACCTCATGGTGGTCTCAACGCCTTTGCCATCAAGCCCCCACGGAAAGGAACCAGGAGAAGGACATAAGAAGTTGTCTCGTTTCTTCATTGGAAGCACAACAAAGAAGCGCCAGCGCTTGGTTATGATTACCTCAAGCGGTCGAATTGTGCTTGCTCCAGCTGGTGGCGAGGAAAAACGGGCAAAGCAAGAGCTGTCCTTGCTCGGCTCAGATTGCTCCTGGAAGACTCAGGTTGATGCAAAGGGACAAACCGTATGGTGTGTCAATACGGTAAGCAAAACATCCCACTTGTGCATACTTTGGTCATTGTACTTACAATCACATACAGGGTGGTCACCATTATACATTTGAAGAGGCCAAATCCTCGTCAACCCCACCAGAAGGCGGTTCGGCCGCCGCTGATTGGGTTGAGTGCTTGGAACGGGCCAGAGATATGGCGCTTTCTCAAAGCATGGTCACCTCTTATGGAGGCGACAGTGGATTTGCTGATATGTCGTCTCAAGTATCGAGTCCTTCAAGTACGCTAGGGGGACCGGGTAACTATTCTGAAGGTTTTGGAATAAGCGATCGACAGGGACGGAACCATTTGAGTAAGAATCAGGGGAATGCTGAAGATCCGGCACCTAAGCGCAACCGTTTCAGCAAGAGGCAATCAAGAAATGGTCTTGGCTCTGCATTCTGAGGAGTTACCGACGACGACGAACCTGAATGGACGAACCCGAGGTGCTTATGAGCTATGGACCATTCTAGTCGATCTCATCTGGCATTTAACCCCCCATCGACTACATTCAGTACGTTGATGGCATTGAGAGCGTGGCGTCTTAATTGAGGAGTTTTAATCATATGAGCGGACTGGTCAATGCATTGTTTTGGGCTGCATTTTATTTGAACGTTGGGGAATGGAAATGGATGAAGGGCTCAGCAGCTGCGCGGCTGTTGATGGATGAATTGCACTGTCCAAGACTTCTAGATTTCAAGAAGCTCGATCCACTTCACCACATGGCTGTATGCAAGCTTTGGGGAACTGGCCTGCTTTTCACCTGGTGTATGCTCGCGCAAAGTGTTCGTGGAGAGGGGCGCAATCTGAGCCCCTTTCGGAAGATTTTAAAAAGGACAGTGCCGAAGAACCAGTGTCTTCTAATAACAATACAAAATAACACTTACTGGCGAAACAAGGCCGATTTATAGTGGAGTCCCTGGCTTTACTAAGAGTGTTCTCGACAGCTTTCTATAGTTATGGATGCGGGTCTGCGTCAAATGATAGTTGAGCACTCGATGTGTGCAATGTGTTCAGGCAGGTTGGGTCCACAGTGAAGAAACTACCTAATATTTAAATTGATTGTTGTAGAAATGTCAGTTGCCCGTTTTGCAAAGCTTCCTAGGTAGGGGAGTATGAGCCACGTTTTCAGCAGCTTCGAACTTTGACATAGACGTTATATTCCTTGTAGTGCGATGCAGGAGTTTCAGGACCATAGTTCATGTTTAGTTGATGTACGGAGTAGCAGACATGAAATTTGTTACCAACATGAAATATCTACCTACCTTAGCAGATAGTAGATACCCAGGTAGGTAGGTAGGTAGTTAGGTAGTAGGGGTAGTAGAGTTGAGCCGTACCCACATTAGACACATCACGTGAGCATCTCTAGCTATCGATTTCCCGCGACGCAATGCGATGCGACGCGACACGATCAACGTGAAATTCCACCAGCCGACGCCTATCGAACCCCAACGCAAGACCTCGGAATTTCGGCAAAATGCAGCCTCAATATCGCGCTTATGCGCAGCAGGTCCCCCAACGGTCACCTCATGCAACAAACCAGCGTCGAGGTGGAATCGGTACGCTCTTGATTAACACCAAATGCCGTTGCCTATCTCAATCTGGGCACACACCGTGTATCTACCTACTAACCTGGACTTCTTATCAGGCCCTATGATGTCCTCTGGGCCTCACCCCTCTGTTCCTCTCACACAGGCACAGATTGCTCAACAACAACAGGCCCAGGCTCATGCCAGCGAGCTTGCCAAGCGACGTAGTCGAAAGCCTACCGATAAGAACATCCCTGAAGGAGTCGAGGATAGCATTGTTGATGCAGATGGCGTTCAACGATACAAAGATCTACGAGATATCGAGCGACGACTTGATGCAACTATCACGCGAAAACGTCTGGATATTGTTGATTACACGAGCCGTGGATCCAAGGTTAGTTTGCAACCCACTAGGACCTGCCATGAGACATCGACTGACCAACCTTGTAGAGATATAAGACATTGCGGATTTGGATCAGCAACACGGTCGAAGATCAAATCTGGCAAAGTAACGGACTGAACTCTGACTCATTTGACTTTACTCCTAGTATGGAGGCTTCTTACCGAGTTAAAATTGAAGGCCGTCTACTTGACAACGAAGACGAGGAAACGGAGCAGCCCACGACCCAGGACGCTGCGAACGAGGAAGGAAAGGACTCAAACGAGTCGGCGTCCAAGCAAAAACCAGCAGAGAAGCCACGATTCTCGCACTTTTTCAAGTCCTTGACTGTTGACTTTGACCGATCTCGTTTTCGAACTGGTAACGAACAAATAGTGGAGTGGAAAAAGCCCGATGCTTCCGCCCGAAACCAGCCCGCTGCCAGTCTCCCCGCTGCAGCAGACTTTGATGAACTCACCTTCAAAAGAAATGGAGACGAAAACCAGAACATCACCATCAACCTATTCCGCCAAGAATCTCCTGAGAGATATCAGCTGAGCCCTGAGCTTGCTGATGTCGTGGACATGAAGGATGCTACCCATCAGGAGGCGGTCATGGGTCTCTGGGAGTACATCAAGTTGCTCGGACTGCAAGAAGACGAGGAAAAGCGCAATTTTCGTTGCAACGAGCCTCTGAAGAAGGTTGGTCTCTTTCTATCTGCTGCGAATACAATCCTGACAATGTATACAGGTTATAAGACAAGGCGATGTCGGACACATCCCTCTGCTCAACGATTATGTGCAACAGCACCTTCGTCCTCTTGAACCTACCCGCCTACAATACACCATCCGGGTTGACCAGGAGTTCCACAAGGATCCACATCCCACGATTTACGATATCCAGGTCCCCGTTGAAGATCCCTTACGTGATTGCTTGTTGCCTCTGCTCAACAACCCGCAGTATATCGCAATGCTCAAGGAGGTGACGGGACTTGACGACCAACTTGCTCGCGTAGTTCAAGCCATCGCTGTATCAAAGGCCAAGCATTCCTTCTTCGAATCTCTCAGCAAGGATCCGGCCAACTTTATCAAACACTGGCTGAGCTCGCAGAAGAGAGATCTTGAGGTGATTATGGGTGAAGCGCCAAGAGGAGGCGGAGAGCACGCATCAGGCGATGAATGGCGTCGCGGTGGAAAGGATAGTGTGTGGGCCACCGATAACGCCCGCGAGAGTGTCAACGTGTTGCTATCCAAGCAGCGTTGAACAAACACTGAGCGCTATCGGTTTGCTGAAGTAGCGAATACCGACTGCGCAATGGGAGTTATTGAATTTTAGACTACATACTGGGAACAAGGGGCGTTGGGAGCGTCTTTTGTATAATATTATCATGAGCCAAGATCGGCGGAACGACATTCGTGTCCTGATGCAGTCAATGCCACGGCCAGGAGCGCTAAGATACTGTAGGGGTAGCAAATATGAGAAAGGGTAAAATATGCAGTGCCATTATGATAGAACAGAAAACTGTGCTCTTTTGGCCTCACATGCCGTCGTCGCCTATGAGTGAAAAGTACGGCGAAACGCTGCCTGTGGCGATGCACGGCGGGGATATGTCATAGCGAAATGAGTACAAACAATAGCATACCAGCGGTTACCGCTGAGGAGGAACAGGAACGGCCGGCATATTGCGAATCTGCTTAATCAAAAACTCTCTCTCGTCGATGAATTGCTCGTCGTCTGTCCGATCCTCAAGAAAGTGGGAAAGGAAAGTAAGAAGCTTATCGCGGTTCATGAGAAGAATCTTCTGGACGGCAATGGACTTGTGCGGGTTGGCAACAAAGACCTTGAATACGTGGAACCCTTCGTACTGGACCATTTTCCTATCATCGCGCAGGAGGTTCATGCATATTTTGAGGTGCTCGCCACGGTCAACATAAGCAGTCATTACGCTATAGTTGGAGCGATCCAGCAGGATCTCACCCAGAAGCTTGATTGATTGACGTTTGGTCACGTAGCTGTTTGACTGGACCAGGATATTGTTGTATTTGTCGAAGAAAAGTTCAAAGTTGGCAGACAAGTACCTGGGTACGAGATCCTTGTGGCGCGTTAGAAGTTCCTACAAGGAAGTCAGTGTCCGCAATCGAAGAAGCGAAGACGTGACCAAAGAGAGCTCACCCGGAATGTAGTGAAAGCATCGGCTGCCACCTCGAAGGAGCTCTTATCTACCCAATCGAAGAATCTCCAAAATACGCCTCTGCCACTTTGGGGCCGGTCACGGTCAATGGCGTTGAGTCCCTTGGAACTTGAACCAGGCTCGTCTCCGTCGTCATAGAGAATGATGGCAGCTGCTGCCTCGTTCTTTAGCAGCTCTCGCAGGACGGAGCCGGCTGGCGTAGCGCTCTCTTTGTGATCGTAGCCGCGACACAGCTCAACTAGGACTTGAGGACGATTGCACACAACGTACGACAGTGCAAGAGGATCGCTCTTTGGGGCGGCGGTGGCGGGACGGAAACGGAAGACGTAGGAGAAGATAACCTGCGTATCTTTACGTGACTCGAACGGCAAGCGGAAGAGGTTGACAGCAAGGAGGTGGAGAAGGTCTTCGTCAATGAGTCCAGTTACGAGCTGTAGGATTTGTTCGGGGGATGTATCGGCCTCTTGGGAGATGTCTCAGCCATTCGTCCAGGGGTTCGTACGATAAGTGAGGGAGAGGGCATACCAGGAGTGCCTTGAAGGATGGTCTTCATTTGGCTCAGAACTCGGGCAAGCTCTTCGGCCTTTGAAAGTCAGTGTTTGATCTTGAATTGAGTGATACGGTCACTACCTTGGACGGACCTTGCGGTCCCTCAAGCTTCAAGACATGCTCGCGGGCTTGCTTGGGCAGATCAGCGACTGTGCGTGTCCGGGCCCTTCCAAACAAGAACGACATATCTCGAGGTGATGGGCCAGAATTGTATCAAGAATGTAAAACTCTCTGTAATAAGGCAAGAATCCACAGACTGTCGGGATGTGGTTCGTATGTGATGACTTGATGTTAGTACACGGACGGCAACGTTCGACGTCAGGCTTGTTATCGATAGCGGTATGGGTCTTAAGAACCTTGGAACATAAAATGCTGAAGTACTAAATTAGGCGAGTAATGCCCAAGAGCACTTAAAGATTCCGAGTAAAGAGCAACAGAAAGGGGGAGTGAAGGACGGTACGGAGAGTGTTGACGAAACATGGGTTAAATAATGTCGGAGTGGGTTGACGATTGACAACAATCAGATACCGTTGACTTAGTACCTAAGGTAGGTTAGTAGGGGGCTATTCATATCAGCTACTACCTACCTACCTACCTACCTAGGTACCAACCAACTTACCAAGGTTGCTTGGGGTTGTTGTTTGGATTCCATCTGCGGGCAGCGACCACGCACGCGCCACATCAAGCCCCGGTCATTTTTAGTGTTGGAGCTTTAAAGTGACACAATCGCTAATCTTGATACAGGTCGAGTCTTGTTAATTTGTCGTAGACAATTGTGAACATTGGATATGACATATAGTACAAGAGTGTAATTACCAGCTCGATTCCGGCAGCCTGGTGCACACTTGAACATAACGGTAGCATCTTAGGTCAAGTTACTAATGTCGCGTAGGACCTCGACATATTTCTAGGTCCTGCACACAGGTGGTACCTAGTTACTCGATCTGGTGCGTGCTCCTTGACATTCATCGATCGTTCAATCGAATACCTGTAGAACTTCCAATTATTGGCCATTCACGAATCAACACACCCATTGACTTAGGCATGTTTCACGTGTTTGTCTCTCCATACGTACGAACGCTATCAGAAACAAAGTCCAGTTGAGGTGACTCCTTAGGGGTTTAGAGGTGCGGCTGGCGATTACAACAGAACCTAGCGATTCCCGTTTATGATAATCTACCATGTTGGGATAATACATTAAAAGGGAAGTACCTTAGTACCTACTAATCAGCTGTGGCCTTCAAGCCCAGTCAACATTGTCTTCCATTTTGATGATTCAAAGCTAGAAGAGCCTTATTATTCCATTAGTAGAGAGCCCGAGTAAGCAAGCACCAAGAGCCTCGAGAGTCAGCCAACAAGGACCCCTCCATTCCGTGCGCTGTAGACCGACGCGGGGCACCTATTCCACCCCACTTTCTGCCCGTCCTCGGGCTAGGTTGACTCACCCACCATCGCAAGGCACCTTTTTCTTAAACCTGCCCCTCCATCGACCGACGACTTACATTGTCGCTTGGCATACATTCTCAAGGTCTTCCGTGCGCTGACCAGACTGCCAGGCGAGACTTCCCAAACGGTGAGTTGATCCCAGAACCCTTTAATATCAACCACGGACCTGAGCTCCTCCACCTCGCCGTTCTAAAGCATGTCCTGGATTGACTAAACACTCACTTGCAGTCAAACCGTCAGTCACCATGTCCATCGATTTCCCTAAGGAAGAGGAGACTGTCCTCCAAAGATGGCGCGAGATCGACGCCTTTCTTCGACAGGTTTGTTTCCTGTTTGACTGCACTGAATGATTTCTCTGACTTAAGTCATCACTATAGGTAGAACTGTCTGAAGGTCGGCCTCGCTACACTTTCTACGACGGACCTCCGTTCGCGACCGGCCTCCCTCATTACGGACATCTCCTTGCTTCCACCATCAAGGATGTTATCCCCCGATATTGGTCCATGAAGGGCTTCCATGTCGAGCGTCGCTTTGGTTGGGATACCCATGGCCTCCCTATCGAGCACGAAATTGACAAGAAGCTTGGAATTTCCGGAAAAGCTGCTGTCATGGAACTTGGTATTGCCAAGTACAACGAGGAGTGTCGTTCTATCGTTATGCGCTATGCCAAAGAATGGCGACAAACAATCGAACGGTTGGGTCGCTGGATTGACTTCGACAATGATTACAAGGTGAAGAAGCCCACAACTATTTTGCATTGTACCAGTCACTAAAACGCATCACTACAGACTATGCACCCTAACTTCATGGAGTCCGAATGGTGGGTCTTCAAGCAGTTGTTCGATAAGGACCAGGTTTACCAGGGCCACCGAGTTATGCCCTACTCTACTGTCCTCACTACTGCCCTGAGCAACTTCGAGGCCAACCAGAACTACCAAGACGTCACCGATCCCGCGGTCGTTGTTACATTCCCTCTTGTGGATGACCCCGAAGTGAACCTGCTGGCCTGGACAACTACGCCCTGGACCCTGCCATCGCATCTTGGACTTGCGGCACACCCCGATTTTGAGTACGTTAAGATCCTGGATGAGAAGACTGGGAAGACATATATCCTACTTGAAAAGCTTCTTGGAACTTTATACAAGGACCCCAAGAAGGCCAAATTCAAGATCATGGAGAAGATTCTCGGCAAGGACATGCTGGGATGGAAGTACACGCCCCCATTCAACTACTTCTACGACGAGTTTAAAGACGTTGCCTTCAAGGTCCTGAATGCCACCTATGTCACTGACGACAGTGGTGTGGGAATTGTCCACCAAGCTCCAGCATTTGGTGAGGACGATTACAATGTCGCCGTCGCCGCAGGCATCGTTACCGAGAACCGATCACCTCCCGATCCAGTTAACGACACCGGCCACTTCACTGACCGAGTCTCTGACTTCAAAGGTATGCATGTCAAGGAAGCTGATAAGCACATCATCAAGTACCTGAAGAACGCCGGCCGCATCGCCAACGAGTCTCAACTTAAGCATTCTTACCCTATGTGTCCTCGCTCGGACACCCCTCTGATCTATCGGGCTGTTCCTTCCTGGTTCATCCGCATCCCCGACATCATTCCCGATATGCTCAAGAACATTGAAGAGACTCGTTGGGTTCCATCGTTTGTCAAGGAGAAGCGGTTCGCCAGCTGGATTGCCAATGCTCGCGACTGGAACGTCAGCCGAAACCGATACTGGGGCACACCCATCCCTCTGTGGGTCAGCGAGGATCTTGAAGAGAGAGTTTGTGTTGGAAGCGTTCAAGAGCTCCGTGAGCTAAGCGGTTATGAGGGTGATCTCTCTGACCTTCATCGCGACAAGGTTGATCACATCACAATCCCTAGTAAAATGGGCAAAGGTCAACTGAAGCGTATCGAGGAGGTATTCGACTGCTGGTTCGAGTCCGGAAGCATGCCATACGCCAGTCAACACTACCCATTTGAGAACGTGGAAAAGTTCGAACAGTCGTTTCCTGGAAACTTCATTGCGGAAGGTTTGGACCAGACCCGTGGCTGGTTCTATACCCTTACAGTGCTGGGTACTCACTTGTTCGGTAAATCGCCATTCAAGAACTGCGTGGTCAACGGAATTGTGCTCGCAGAGGATGGCAAGAAGATGTCGAAGCGACTCAAGAACTACCCTGATCCTTCTATCGTCATGTCTAAATATGGATCTGATGCTCTTCGACTTTATCTTATCAACTCGCCTGTTGTACGAGCAGAGCCACTGCGATTCAAGGAGTCCGGTGTTAAGGAGGTTGTCCAGAAGGTCCTCCTCCCGCTCTGGAACAGTTACAAATTCTTCGAGGGTCAGGTTGCTTTGCTCAAGAAGGTTGAGAATGTCGACTTCGTCTGGGACCCTAAGCTGGAGGCCACAAACAGCAACGTCATGGACAGATGGATCTTGGCATCTTGCCAGTCACTATTGGCATTCGTCAACCAAGAAATGGAGGGTAAGTCGCGAACACTATATTCTTACTACTTCCCACAAACTCTATTTCATTTGTCCTTTTTACTGTTTCTGAACGTAGCTAACTTTACGCAGCCTACAGATTGTACACGGTAAAGAAAAACAACCTCTTCGCATTAGAATTTGGCAAGCTTATGCTGACTCTCTTCTTTTTCTTCTAGGTTGTTCCTCGACTTTTGGGTCTTATTGACAACACGACAAACTGGTACATCCGATTCAACCGAAAGCGACTCAAGGGCGAGAATGGCCTTGACGACACTCTGCACGCCTTGAATGCTCTCTTTGAGGTGCTGTTCACTCTGTGTCGTGGCCTGGCTCCCTTTACGCCTTTCCTCACGGACAACATCTACCTCAAGCTCCTGCCTCACATCCCCAAGGAACTCCAGGGCGACGACCCCCGTAGTGTTCATTTCCTGCCATTCCCCGATGTGCGTCAAGAGTTGTTTGATGAGGAGGTGGAGAGGCGTGTTGGCCGTATGCAGCGTGTCATTGAGCTTGCTCGTGTGTCGCGTGAACGCCGCACTATTGGTCTGAAGCAACCGCTGAAGACCCTCGTGGTGCTCCACTCCGATCCCCAGTACCTGGAAGATGTCAAGTCGTTGCAGAACTACATCAGCGAGGAGCTGAATGTACAAGATCTTGTGCTTTCTAGCGATGAATCCAAGTACAACGTGCAGTACAGTGTCACCGCAGACTGGCCTGTACTCGGCAAGAAGCTCAAGAAGGACATGGCCCGTGTCAAGAAGGGCCTGCCTCTTCTTACTAGTGATCAGGTCAAGGGATATCTCCAAGACAAGCACATCGATGTTGATGGCATTCGCCTGGAAGAGGGTGACCTCGTTGTGCGCCGAGGCGTCAAGGAGGACGAGTCCTCAAAGAACTTCGAGACCAACACGGATAGCGAAGTGCTTACCATCCTCGACACAGAGATCCACCCGGAGCTGGTAGCAGAGGGTCTTGGTCGTGAGATCATCAACCGTGTGCAGCGACTTCGAAAGAAAGCAGGACTCGTGCCTACAGACGACATCAAGATGGAATACAGAGTTATTGCTGACCCCGAGGATGTTGGCTTGTCAGGTGCTTTCAAGTCTCAGACTCCTGCCTTTGAGAAGGCTTTGCGCCGACCTCTCGAAGAGGCAAGTGCTGAATCCCAAACTGAGGGTCTCATTGCAGAGGAGGAGCAAGAGGTCCAACAAGCAACATTCATTCTGAGACTACTCAAGCTGTAAATTTTGAGAACTTGGAATCCTGCAGATTAGAGAAGAAGTGAAAAGTAAAAAAAGATAGGAACCAATTATGACATTGTTCAATATTTATGACAGCTATACGTAAAAACCAAGCTATGATTTCTTTGACGCTGCCTACAGAACATCAGAACATCAGAAAGTATACGTTTATTCTAGGATCGAGTTATCTTACCAAATAGCAATCTTTGAGCCTCATAAACTCTTTGGCGCACTTATCTTTGTGTACAGCGTTGTAATCAGCAACAATGCATTTACCATACGACGTGGCCTATTCGGCAAGTTAGTGGCAAGATCAGTAAAGACATGGAAGTGAAGTGCCATATACCTCTACAGAGCATTGTGAGACTGCTTTGGCAAACTTTTGGATAGGACGAGTTTTTTGCTGGTTCATGGTGGCTGGCCAAAGGGGTGAAGATGTGTGACGGACGGCAGTGCTGGTTGTGTTGAAGCCAGGGAGAATTAAGTGGTGATGACTGACGAGGTGCTCATGGAAATCTGCCGTGTCAATCGGCCGCTGGCTCAGACAGCCGCCCGAGTGTTATTTGTGTCTGGTCGCCTGTCAATCGAGCCCCACAAGGTCTGTCTGTGTCGGCAGGTCGGGCACCAGCCACACCCACTTTACACGTCAAAGCTCCAAGGATCTCCGACTGCATCGCGACCGCGTATGTTTTTCTTTGCTGAATATCACATTGCGCTTTGTTTGGATACCGCCCCCCCTCATCAGAGATCAAGGGCTTACCTACTTCGACTGCGCTGCAAGTATCGCTCTTGTTTAATCCTCTTCCCGATCTATTTCAATCGCGTGATCACTCCGCCGCGCTTTTAAGAGACTCATTTATAGTTTTCAACAGTCCATGGTAGCTTAATCGCCATCAACCATTAAAGTAACGAACTGCGCCTTGTTGACTATGGGCCAATGACGGATGTGGGCAACTCGCCAAAGTTCCTCTGCTCATGCCCTCGAACTTCTCTCTCCCGGTCTCAAATGCGACTTCACTAGCAGCGTCGATGTCACCGACTGCGCATAGAGCGGTCTCGCCATCAGAAGATGGCCGATCAAGTAATGCCAGTCGGGCACCTTCAAGCCAGGACCCGTACTACTCCAACGAAGGTTTGTATCACCCTCACAACACAGCTTCAGAATAGTGTTAACAATATCAGACATAGCTACATTGCACGCGGTTGTTGTCGCTGCCCAGGAGTTACTCGACTCGACACCTGAACCCAAACCTCTACCGGCGGCGGCGTTGTTCAAGGCATACGATGCCATACTCCCCACATATGGAATCGATCCAGATTCCGATCACCACTTGTCAACTTTCGTCTTCCGCGTAGGCGGTGAGCAAGGCGGAGGCAGTTTGCTTGATAAGTTTCAGACCATTTTGAACCGAATGGGCATTGTGTTGGAGTTTGGTGATAATACGACGGTTTCGGTTCGGACTTCAGCCTCCCTATCTCCGGCAGCATCCTCGACAAGTCGTCAAAGTAATGTATCCATACAACAGAAGGAGAGCCAACATGGTGACCAGCAGAATGGTCATGTTACTGCCGAAGTGGAAGTATCTCAGCCGCCCCCTTCATCCTCTCCGCTTCCATCGCCTTCACCGTCGCCACCGCCAAGATCATCGTATCACCAGCAAGATGAGGAGGATTTCTCTGAAACCGATGAGGAGGGTGGCGCATATGAGGAAATGCGAAAGGCAGTTGTATCATCGGCTATGAACCGCTGGCGTTCCTTAGTTGCGAACCGCCGAGCCCAGCCCGCGCAACGGATACCTTCATTTCCAAGCATTCCCGAGGAAGCATCTGCTGATGTCAGGAACTTTGAGGCCTACTCCAACGATGGAAAGTCCGCAGCTACGGCAAATGGAACCACGACGTCGGCGCAGGTGAATGGTCTTGGGCTGCATAGTCAAACTTCTATAAAGGAACCCACCTACATGCAAGCAAAATCAGTGTCGACTCAATCGTTTATACACCAGCCTCTTGCGGTTCTCAACAATGCGATCCAGTCAAGGGCATCCCTGATTCGAGACAATGCACCACAAGTTGTTCATGACGAGGAACACTCGCTCCATGACGACGAAGTAGCGCAAAGCCCCGAGGAGGGGCCCACTGACAAGCCAGAAGGAATTGAAGAGGCGCCATCTGATCGTATACACAATGCACAAGAGGTGCATTCCCCCGCAGTAGTGACCCGGCTCAGCACAGTTGCCCATCATTCTGCACCCCAAGAATATCTGGAAGACACGCCGCCGCAACAAACAGTGGCTGAGGACGATCTATTGACACCCGAGCAGCAGATCGAGTCAGAGAAAGAACACAGCCGACTGCTCAAACGGGCCAGCAGGGCTCGTGAAATCTACCTTGCAAGCAAGGTCTTCAATCACTGGGCTGACCGTACTGCGCGCCGCCTTGAACGAGATGCTGTCGCAAGACGACATATGATACGCTTTCGCTACTTTCGATCTTGGAGTCAAGCCCCTGCGCTTCGGGAACCCACCATTGATCATATGAGGACAACTGTCATTGTGAAAAAATGGCAACGGGCCGTCACAAAGCAGTGGAACCTCCAGCAGACTGCACGAATGGCCGCTCGGGCTTACGAGCTCGGAAGAATACAGCATGTTCTCGATTGCTGGCATTGCCATCGCCTCAAACATTTGGGCCGCCGACTGGTAGCTTCGCGTAGCAGATCAGGGGCAATCTCAAAATGGTCGTCCAAAGCTTCTCATGATGAGGCTCTTCAACAGGCCATACGGATCCAATCAGGTCTGCGACTTCGAGTCGACGCCGTTCACCAATGGCAGGGCCACAAGCAAAGGGAAACCCGGCTGTCCGTCACTTCCCGGCGTATTGGGGAGATTCAATACTCTTTCACCTACCTACGAGAATGGTGGGATCAAGTTGAGACCACACGAAGGGCGGCCAATTATCGACAGCAACTTCTAACCAAGAAGGCCAACTTAATTTTTGACCAATGGAACCTCGGAGCTAGAGCTCAAGCCTTTCAGTGGAGACGCGAATATCTTCAGGTTGGGCGGGTATCCGATCGATGGCTCCAGTGCGCAGAACAGGACGGAGACATGGCAAGGAGAACAGAAGAATATTACGAGGAACAAGCCAAGGCCAAGGTTCTGAGGAATTTCAGAAGACTTGAGTATGACTCTTTCCAAATGGTGCACCTGGAAGCCCGAGTTCGTCTATATCTGGGAGCAACTACAATGTTGCGAGTCTTCGATCGAACGATAAGCAATCGCAGAAACCAAGACAAGCAGCATATCAAGAGATATCTGATGGCACGATATACGCAAGTATCGTCTGCCAGAAAGAAGCGCAATTGCTTCACTGCTATCGACAAATGGAGATCTTTGACTGTGGAGGACCGAGTTGAAAGCGACATGGCACAGGAGCTGCTAGCCCGGAAGGTATCGCATCAACTGACGTTGGCAGTGGATACGTGGGTAAATCAGGCAGACATGGACCAGCGGCATATGGAGGCGTCACAGCTTCATCGCGCGCATGAGTGGTTAGAAGCCTGGAAGGTGTACACCAGAGACCTCGAGCAGCAAAACAACGAAGCCTGGCAACTTTGGGCAGCTGACAAACAACGCCAGTCTCTCAAATCCTGGTCGATTGCATCGTTGCAGCAGAGCGGGCAGGCCCACACAGCGTTGGAGGTTCAAAAGAAGCACGAACGCGAAAGACGCAACCGAGTCTTGCAGTATTGGAAGCAGCGGGACGACAGAATTCGTAACACTGTGATCGAGAATCGCCCATATCCAAATTCGTTACCTACTGCGTGGCCGCGCGGTGGCTGGAGGATGACTTCTGGAAGGCGCTCCATGACCAATCGCAATGACCCAGCTTATGATTATCTCAGTACACCACTTGAGACACCAACTCGATGGACTGGGCAGCCGTTCTCCATGTCGACGATGATGCCGCCAGGATCAATGGCGCCACTCAGAGAGGCTGATGAAAACGACGGGGCCTTCTCGCTTGCTGGTGATGAAGACGATGTAGAGCTGCCAGCATCGCCATCCTTGAGGCCTGCCTCGAGAGGTCCTTCTCAATTCTCGTCTTTGCCATCGACAACCCCCATGGCGCCAGTACCTTCTCATTTGGAGCGTGGCGCGCGAGGACAAGGCAGCGCATCCGATCACGGCTTTGCAGTCAAGGGAACACCACGGCGTTCACGAATGGCAAAATTTGAATCATCTCAATGGGCATCAGGACTGCCCAGAGCAGGGGAAAATTCCGAGTCCGCAGGTCCTGGCCACTCTCAGCTTTCGCAACAACCACTCACTGTGAGGAGATCTCTCGGATTTAAGCCTTTGAATGGACATACCATTGGCCCTCGACCCTCCTCGCCAGAGCCAAATGTTCCGGCCGTGAGCAGCAAGTCTGTTGGCGCAAAGCCATATAACTCACAATCTGCACCCCCGTTACAACCCACGAAATCCACGCCAGCGAGAAGGTCGGTGCGTATTCAATCGCCGAGAACATTCTCAGCTACACCACAAACTCGCCCATTGGGAATACCACGCAGCGACCAGTTTCGTGGTCGTACAGGTACAAGTCGGTAGTGCAAAACACTTATTCGTATATATACACACATGGAGGACAAGCAAAGCAGGTGTGTGGAGAAGGCTTTCGCTGTTAGGGAAGGGCAGTTTTTGGTCAAGGATAACCAGGATGTGTTTGTTTTACGTTGGATGATATGTTTGATAAAAAAAAGGATACCCCTTTCTGTTAGTTTCAAGCGAATGCATAACGGCGCTATGCCGATGGTGTTGGACCAGCAAAAGTTTCGTTGGGTTATTAGTTCTTGAGCTCGAAAACTGTTATTCGTGAAGTATCAACTATAGAAATCTATGTCCGTGGTAAGACAAGTTCTGTACATTGGCAGGTAAGCAATATTAGTAGGCCAACGGCGGGTGTTTTGCAATATTCAAAAAGAAGAAAAAGAAGAAGGAGGTGGTGGAGAAAGTAAAACATGTGTCGTATGGGAGTTTTATTTAACTACAAGCTTCCCCAGGTACTGGAAAAATTAAAAAGATCATGCCTATGAGGTCCTGTGAATGGGCCTGGGTGCTGGGGTGTGGGTTCTGTGTCTCATAGGGGATGGGGTCACGTCACCTCGGGCTATCTAATCGTTGCTGGGAATCCGTACGTTTATTGTGTGGATTCGGTGGTCACTAGGTAGGTACTAAGCTTCCCTGAGCTGAAGCTACCAAGTATCTCCCCTAACAACATCCATCCTTTGTGCTTGAGCATAGCGCCGTCGTACTTCCCGAGAAATGCGCGCAAACTGTGCTTCTTGATAGCATGAAGGCCGTCTTGCCGGGAAACCCGCGCTCGAGGCTCCAAGGGCTAGCCTCGGGTTACTGGGACTCCCGACACATCAACGTCAGTACAGAACCAACTCAGCCGACACTTGCGAGCCATGAACTCGACTGATGAGGGTGTATCGCGCAGGTCTATATTACAGGCAGTGCCTTTACAATACTCCAAGGATGTCGTGGAATTCTGCAGACAGTCTATGATGAGGGAGAACAAACCCTAGAAGCTATCGCATTTGATGAGGCAACGGGCAAGATTGCTACTTGTACGCTGACCCAAGTTCGCGTGTACAAACCACTTGGATCGCGTGAGGACACATTGAAGGTTTGCCACTGTAGATTGAGTCGCCAGACCTCGGGCACGAGCTTACAGATACATTAGTGGGCGCTTCAAACGACTCTTGACATTCCCTCTCCAAACCCCGACGATACGCCGTGTACATTATCCTGGGGCAGCTCCGAAGAGCTTCTGTTAGCCACCCGATGCCTGTCCCTATTCGATACCAAGAACGAGCCAAGATGTCTCTGGCAGAAAGAGTTGCCGAGCATCGCCAAATATGCCATACTATCATACGACTCGAGATACATTGCTTCGACAGGTTATCATGATCACTTAATCAAGGTCTGGCGCAGACTCAATTTTGGTGCCGACGAAGTTCGTTTCGACCTCACATATCTTCGACACCCGAATATTATAACATCGGTGAGGTGGCGTAGGCCATTTCACGTAGAGCAGGCCTCTGATAACGTCTTGTACACTGTATGCCTTGATAAATGTATACGCGTATGGACACCGACCGATACACCTGATGGGAAACATTGGCAGCTATGGGGCCAGGTTGACGTTTCTGCGCCGTCACAAGAAAACCCTGAAGGGGTTGACATGCGATTTGCTCTAGTTCTTGACGGAAGAGATTTCACAGCCTCTGTCGAACAAGCTGTGCAGGCACGAATGTCTGACGACTTGAATACTGACGACCCTGTCGCTCTCGACCACCTGGTCGCGATCGCCACCAAAAATCCAGAGATCTGTATAGCTTTCGATGGGAAAGGAATCATGTCGGCCTGGGCCCTTGAGAATGTTGGTAGCACCACTGCGAGCTCACCAACTCTTTTCAAGGTGGCACAAGTTACCGACTCCCACTTTGAACTTCTTGGTAAATTTCTACCAGCCTACGACACCCCTCATACCGAGATCCAGACGTATTGCGACAAAGAAAGCGGTAAGGTTCAGTTCATGTTGCACGCATTTGATGGGAGGATAGGTGTCTTTAGTGGAAGTGTTGCCGATTTATTCGATCCCACCACAAACGATAGGCGCCTCTCACTACAAACGATCTGGTCTGGCCATTCGACTTCCATCACCAAGATTGTGCGAAACTACAGCGGCCGAGCAGTAGTCTCTCGTACGCAAGATGGCGAGAGCATTGTATGGAAACATCTCTTGGTTCCCCGGGATAACTCAGGCCTTGCTCTTACAAGGGCGAGTGTCATACCAGAGAAGGGTCATATACATCGAATTTGCGTATTGAGAAAGGGGCGATTCGTGGTATTTCTTCGCCATGGAACCATTTCACTTTGGGATTGCAGGAACAGCCGAGCTGCTCTCCTCGCTCAATGTGATTACAAGGTTGCAGGAAAACCGCTTTGCCTTATCATATTACCTCGGTCAGATGTCAAGAATTATACCATCGCCCATATCGCAACTATAACCTCGGAGGGACAAGGTATTGTATGGGAAATTCAATTGCCTCGCTACTTTGACCATCCAAAAACGGTAGCGGGTGCTGGTCTTGAAGAGTTAAGCCGCTTCGAACTAAAAGACATAGAAAACCTGGGATACGTTCTGCCGGTAGATCCTGCTGGCTCACAACCCGTCGTCTCAGGATTTCTAGATATCTTTGCTCGTGATGTCGCCATTTCCTATACCCATACAGGTCGCGTGGACTTCTGGACTGCACGAGTTGACCCCGAACAGCGTAGCGTCGGATGGTTGTCCACATGCACCACAGAAACAGGAATTTCCCAGCCAGCGTTGGTTAGTGGGAGCACCTTGAAAAAGGCTGCTCTGGTAAATATGTCGCGATCGCAGCTTACGATTTGGGACATTGGTGGTGCTCGCCTTGAATACGAGAACAGCTTCCAAGAACACCAGGTTATACAAGACCTGGACTGGACATCGACGCCTGATGGCCAATCGATCCTTGCCGTCGGTTTCCCTTATCGGGTCATCCTCCTTTCCCAAATGCGATTCGATTATCTCAACAAAGGCCCTGCTTGGGCTCAGATTCGGGAGATTAGCATTCGAGAACTCACACCACACCCAATTGGCGACTCAACCTGGCTGGGCGATGGCCACTTGGTTATTGGAGCAGGGAATCAAATGTTTGTACAGGACAGACATGTTGGGGTCTCTGAGTCGATGAAGGCTGACCTGCGACTCCCCTTACGCAAAGACGGAAATTTGGATTTGTTCCAGGTTGTTCAGCGCTTTAACGGCCCTTTACCAGTATTCCACCCTCAGTTTCTCATTCAATCGATCTTATCAGGAAAGGCCATGCTTGTACGGCGCATTCTAGTGGCCTTGCACAAAACATTAAAGTACCATATCGAAGGCGAGACTCTGGATGACTACCTGGGGATGGATATCACTGAGTTCTATGTGCCTGGGGTGAGTGGCCCCTTCGTTCCATTATCGCGTATCGTTTTTAACACAGCAGCTTAGCAAAGCCACACCATGGCCAGTGACAGGTCAAACAGTGCTTATCTCAATGGAAACCAGACTGACGACATCGATGATGAAGATATCTTCACCGAGCAGACTGCTGTATCAATCAATGAAAAATTAGTCAAGACTAACATTTCACAACTTTCTGGACACGAGCAAATTCAACTTGCCGATATCGTCGAATGTGTATCCCTTGTTGAACGTCATCGTCGGTCAATGGACGAAAACGGCGCTCGATTCATGCTACTGTTCCGTCAACATGCTCTCCGCAAAGGACGTACCAATGAAATGCATCTTTCGTGGCGCGAAATCAATTGGGCTTTTCATTCCAACAGCCAAGATATTCTAGTAGACTTTGTGTCACGACAAAACCACGGCAACATGCTGTGGGAGCACGCCCGCGAAAGCGGTCTGTTCATGTGGCTGACTGACCTAACTGCACTGGTAATCGAGGAACGACTCGGCGCAAACTTGCTCCAGCAGCTAACGTTCGATAGAAAGCTCAGTTTGAGCTGATCGCCCGGAATGAATATACGAAGAACGAAGTCAAGAACCCAGTTGACTGCAGTTTATATTACCTTGCTCTTCGCAAGAAGACCATTCTTCAAGGCTTGTGGAGAATGGCAAATTGGAACAAGGAACAGGCAGCGACTCAGCGATTGCTGGCAAACAACTTTGAAGATCCCAAGTGGAGATCAGCGGCTCTAAAGAATGCCTATGCTTTGCTTAGTAGGAGGCGTTTTGGTAAGATTTTCATTGAAAAAGTGTTGGATGGCGCCGAGGCTAATATTGGTTATGCAGAGTATGCTGCTGCATTTTTCCTTCTTGCTGACCACCTGCACGATGCTGTTCAGGTCTGCTTGAACCAGCTCAAAGATATGCAACTTGCCATAGCTATATCTCGGGTATACGAAGGCGACGACGGACCGGTACTGCGCCGACTCCTTCAAGATACAGTCTTGCCACTCGCAGCCCAAGAAGGCAACCGCTGGCTAGCTGCATGGGCGTTCTGGATGCTTGGCCGGAAAGATGTCGCTGTACGAGCACTCATTGTACGTTGAAAATTTCGGAGATTAACGACGTAAAAGACTAAAAACTGACCTGGCTCACAGACCCCGGTTTATACCCTTCTAGAAACACCTTGCTCCCCTGACATCAAGTCTCGGCTGTACCTTACCGATGACCCTGCCTTGGTTGTACTCTACTCTCATTTACGTCACCAAACATTACAGACTTTAAGAGGAGCCTCTAAGATTACCCCGAAAGTTGAGTGGGAGTTTGTGCTGCATAGTGCAAAGCTGTACGACAGAATGGGTTGTGATCTCCTCGGGTTGGATATAGGTACGTTATTGGCTGGAAGAACGCCGACCGAATGTTCATGTGCTAACTACAAAATAGTACGGAATTGGGAATTCCAGAAGTCCCCAGGGGCAAGTGGCCTCGGCGGAGAGGTCAACCCCCTCAAGCTGCTTCGAAGGAGAAGTTCGTTGGTAGTCGCTGACTTACCGTCACCGACTCTTCGCTTTGAGTCACACCGAGAGAATAAGAAGACGGTCAAGGCGCCCCCAACGACTTTCGAAGAGCCAGATGCAGGGTCCCTTCTGGATAGCTTCGGGTTTTGATTTAGCCAGGTAAAAAAGTAGCTTGGGGATGACAGGACAGCGAGCTTGGTTTGGCTAGACCTTCCCACTCAGCTCGTTTGACTCGCTGAGACTTCGGATATGGATGGGATGTTCATTACCAAATGCCTCATGTCACTCATATGGTATATCTAATCAATGATAATTTATCAATTCTACTGTCTTTCAAATCCATCAACAGTGAAGGATGCCAAAGGGTTATTGCCTTCGTCAACTACAAACCTACCGTAGTAGGCAGGTAGCCTAGCTTGCATACGAGTCGTAGTGTGGGGAAGCCCAGCCCCCCATGAATGGTTAGCCTAAGCCGATCCATTACTTACATTAGTAAGTAAATAGCACTTACCTGTCTCACTGAACGTCACACGCCCCCTACGCGTCTCTCAACATCGCCATTGTCTCTTTCCCCTCCAAACACAGTATCAAAGATGGCGACACGTGTAGTTCCTGGGCAAAGCTTCACCCTACGAGGCGTTGTGGCTGGTCTTGCGGTCGGAACCATTATCTGCTTCTCCAATATGTATTTTGGCCTACAGACAGGATGGGTCTCTATCATGTCGATGCCAGCAAGTCTCATGGGCTTCGGCATCTTCAAGCTTCTTGCTCCGCACTTGAGATTTCCATTTTCTCCGGTTGAGAATGTCCTGCTACAGAGCGTTGCATGTGGTATGGCTATCATGCCGCTAGGGTGCGGGTTTGTTGGTGTTGTAGGTCGTAAAGGCTCTCGTGACGAGACAGGCTCTAACAGGACGGACAGATCCCGGCGCTGAACTATCTTTTGGCTGCTGATGAGCAGGGTCCAATTGATCTAAGCACTTGGCAACTCATAATTTGGTCTTTGGGACTTTGCTACTTCGGTGTCGTCTTTGCTGTCCCTTTGTAAGCAAGCCCCTCTCTTTGCTCCAAATGAACTAATAACATTGACCGTGTCAATCAGGCGCAAGCAAGTCATCATCCGGGAACGCCTCAAATTCCCCAGTGGATTCAGTACCGCTGTTTTGATCTCGGTCTTGCACGGCGGAGGCCGCCAGTCTACAAAAGACGAACTTGACGCTGCTGCGAAAGGTAGTTTCGCTAGCCTCGTCCCACGGGAGGAACCCTCTCAGCCGGCTGCTGTTGGGCCAGCTACTGCAGACCAGGAACATCAGCAGGACTTTGGAGATGACTCGCCATCTAAAGGGGACTGGGCAGCTAACATCAAACTCTTGCTACTGTGCTTCGGTGGCTCTGGACTCTATACGCTTGCTACTTACTTCTTCCCTGTACTGCGCAATCTGCCCGTCTTTGGCTCAACCGCGGCCCATATGTGGCTATGGACATTCAATCCCAGTTTCGCCTACATTGGCCAGGGAATCATTATGGGCACTGAGACAACACTGCATATGCTGCTTGGTGCTATCGTGGGTTGGGGAATTCTTAGCCCTCTTGCCAAGTACCGTGGATGGGCACCTGGTGATGTCGATGACTGGGAAAACGGCAGCAAGGGATGGATCATATGGATCTCGCTGGCTATAATGTTGGCGGATGCTATCGTGAGTCTTGCTTACGTAGGACTCCGTGGATTTTTTACCAGCCACAAGGTCACCAATGTTGCTTTCACTTTACGACAAAGAGTGCATGAACACGGCATCTCTGGTCTGTGGAAACCTCAAAGCCATGTCTATTCACCCCTTCTCCACGCCGACACAGTGGACCGCACTGATTCGCGTGGTAGCTACCACGCAGATGATGAAGATGAGGATGAGGATGCTCCCCCGCACCAGCGCATTGATAGCCGTATGGTAGCAATCAGCCTCCTTGCCTCGATTGCTCTTTGTGTACTTGCCATTTATATGGTCTTCGGCGATCTTGTACCGCTCTATGCCACGACTATTGCTGTTCTCATGGCTCTAGTACTAAGTATCATGGGAGTCAGGGCTCTGGGTGAAACGGATTTGAATCCTGTGTCCGGAATAAGCAAACTCGCGCAGTTATTCTTCGCACTTATTATACCACAAACTAACAAGTCCAGCGTTTTGATTAACTTGATCGCTGGAGCCGTGGTGAGTACAATCGGATGTTGCTGGAGAATCATTTACTGACGTACGGCAGTCTGAAGCCGGTGCTTTACAAGCTGGCGATCTTATGCAAGATCTAAAGACTGGTCACCTCCTGGGTGCGGCACCAAAGGCCCAGTTCTGGGGCCAAGTCATTGGAGCAACAGCAGGTGCTATTCTGAGCGCTTTTATCTACCGCGTGTATACAAAGTAAGATAACATCCTCTAAATTGCTTATTAGCTTGACGATACCCTAACACGATCGGCCTGCAGCGTCTATACAATTCCCGGCGACCTCTTCCAGGTACCAACTGCCTATGTCTGGATATTCACTGCACGACTTGTCACGGGCTCTGGGCTACCACATCGGGCTAAGGAATGGGCTATTGGAGCTGCAGTCTTATTTGCCTTTGCCACCATTATTAGGATACTTGCTATTGGTAAAGGATGGCGACCTATGATTCCTGGCGGCATTGCCGTTGCTGTTGGTGAGTCAACAAAATGTGATGCGTAACTAGGTGAGGCTATCGCTGACATCAAACAAGGCATGTACAACGTCCCATCGTTCACGCTGGCTCGGGCTGCGGGCGGCTTGTTCGCATGGTACTGGACCCATGCTGCGCAAAGAAAGCAAACTCCTCTTATCATCCTTGCCTCGGTACGTGTAGCATCCCGTAAACAAACGAAGTCTTACTAACACTGTCAGGGCTTCATTCTCGGTGAGGGCTTCCTCAGTATTGTGAACCTTCTGCTGCAGGGTTTGAATGTACCTCATTTATGATTTTGGCATGGAAAGAATCGAGACTAAAGGTAAATCCCTGTCTTAAGGACTCATCTGTTTGTGGCCAAGCTGACAAGGAGGCACTTATTTTAGCTGCCATGAATGCTGTCTAGAGTCACCCTCAGAATCAGTCCAAGATGCCCGCAGGACCAGCGCTCGGGCATTGTCATCAGCAGCCGTGAACACAATTTCGCCTGAAAGGCTCTTTGGACATTTCTTGGACGGGTTGGTCTCCGGGGGGGCGATCAAAAGGCCCTGCTTCCAATGAGTGACAGTGCCAGAGGGTCCGGTAGTGAACGCGACGCCACCCTGATCTGTTTTGTCCCAGGTATCTGGCGTTGTCTCAGCGGGGGGAACCGGGTCGCTTCGGGCTGTGGCGAAGAAGTTGTCAAACCAAATCAGGAAACCATCGATGTTCTCAACCTCACGGGTAAGGTTGGAAGTCCATTTGGCGGTGAACTGAAGGTCTTCGGTCTTGATGGTATGAAGGTCAAGCACTTTGAAGGGGTAAGGTTCACCACAAAGAGAACTTTGCGGCATAGCCTCGATCCTTGCTTCGTCGTAGATCCCCTCTTGCATAGTCTTCATGTCGAATCCATAGACGTCTCTCCAGAATGTGATGTGGTCTGAGATGTATTCTTGGTCTGCAACAGGAGCGATCCATATGGTTGCAGAGCTTGGCGCGAGGATACCATCTGGCTTGAGATATCGGTCCCGAGCATACAAGACACTGGGGAGCATGGCTTCGTAGAGTAGGCAGTAGCCCATCCACTCGCTGACGATGATATCAACCTGATCCACAGGCAGCTTAACATCCTCGATGGCGCCCTTGAGGGTCGTGATGGCGTCGGACAAGCCGTTGTGGAAGATGTTCTCTCTAGCCTTGACAATAATGTCCGACTTGTCAACAGCAATTACTTGCTTGGCACCCGCCTTTGCGGCGAACATGCTGAGAATTCCTGGATTCATGTTATTAATCTTGGTACTTCACACTTGAAAAAGCCAACTCACCAGTGCCACATCCAATGTCGAGCACAACCTTATCCTTGAAGATGTGCTTATTGTTGTAAATGAAGTCACGATACGCGTCGGTTCGTACCGTGTCTTTCAACATAGTCTCGTGGATTTCTTGATCACAATCAGTACAGTATCATATGTAGTGAGGGCGTCAAGAAAATACCGTGGGCAGCATATGACTCAAAATAGTAAGCAGAATCGTCCTTCTTCTCATTAGGGGTTGTCTCGGTATCATCTCCCCACCGCTTGTCAAGTGTCTCCTGGACTGTCAGTCGATAATTGGCAAATTGATCCTTAAGTTTCTCGAGCTCCTCTTCAAGTTCTCTGTTGCGCGCCGTAAGATTTCCGTCCTTGTCTTGATCGGTGGGGATGGTTTCCAGGACTTCGTCAAGAGAGAATATGAGAGCATCATTTTCTAGAACCGGGCGAAGGTATTTTTCGTCGTCTAGGTCCTTGGCAGAGATGTCCTTGGGGAGTGGCAACCCGTTCTTGACATGATCACGAACAAAGTTGACCAGCTTGACGGCACCGTGGAAATCTAGCTGGAGCTTTTGTACATCCTCAACAAAGCTGTATCCGTGGTTCTTGACGCTATCCTCAAGCATGGCTGCGACCGTAGGGAAAGTCTGCGAAGTGAAGAAGGATGTGATAGGAGTTGACTCCTCATCCGACTCCAGATCGAGCCACTCACCCTCATCGGAAGCTGATTCGTGTATGGACATATTCACTGCAACAATAGATGATAGCAAAAATATTGCAAAAGGAATAATTTTTGAGTCGGCAGTGGAGTGGCCGGTTTGTTGGAGCTGGGCAGCGGCGGTAGTTAGGAAAGTATTTGTGGGATCACCGCTATTGGACGAGACTATGCCCTGTTGGGGAATTTTTTTTTCCGGGTCAAGATAGCAACCAGATGCAATCCGCGAGGCGTTTGCTTTTAATATGTCTGTAAGTGGTATATCACATCCTATCTGTCCAGACTCGAGAAGCCACCCGTTACTTTTTGGATTTAGATTTCGGCTGCTCCTTCGTTTGTTCTTCATTGTCGTTGTCAGACTCTTCAGATTCACCAGTATTAGGAGCATCTTCGTCTTCGTCGTCATCCTCATCGTCATCCTCATCGTCGTCTTCGCCATCTGATACAGCTTCACCAAGCTCAATCAAGCGATCCTGCAGTAATGTCAGTATGTTGCTTGCACCACCCATGGTGACATATTTCGCCGCTGCCAGCTTACCTTGTACTTTGTCATCTTCTCTTCCAAGTCGCCAAACACTATGAGAAGATCATCAAGTTCTGACTGTGTCGTTTCTCGAGCTTCTCTCGACTCTGATAACTGCTTTTCAACCTCAGCTTTTGCTTTCGCCATTTCTTCCTCCGTCGCCACTTTAAATTCAGATAGATGTTTCTCAGCCACGTCCCTGGCTTTGTTTGCTGCCGACAACTCTGATTCCATCTGCAAGGAAAGTGAGTTAGTTTACTGCATGTGGTCAATGTGAATTGTTGAATGCTTACCTTTTCAAGTCTGGCTTGCATGTCTTTCATTCCAGCATCTCCACCACTCAATTTTTTCTCAAGAAGCAGACACTTCTCCTCTGCTTTGAGGGTCATTGATTTCTGCTGTTCCAGGTCACTTTTGCTCTGTCGCTGCAGCGCTTTTATCTCGGCCTCCTGTTGCTTGCCAAGCTCGGCCATGTTCTTCTTGTGCGCCTGTTCCCTTTCATCTGCTCTGGCCTTGACGTCTTCTATCTCTTTATCTTTCTTTTCACGAAGATCGCCCAATGCCGCCTCGTGTATTTCCCTTTGTTCATCCAGGGTCTTCTTGCGCGATGTTTGAAGCGCATTGAGCTCCTTTTGAGACTATATTTTTTATACTGTCAGTAAGGGGCTGTCCCAAGCTCGATTAGTTGAGAGGATCAGAAAACACACCTTCATCAGGTCAACCTCAAGACGATTGATTGTGGCTTTAAGGTCAGATATCTCAGCATCTGTCCGCCGTCTGATCTTTTCCGCTTCGGCTTCGGCCGCTTTTCGAACCTGTTCGAGCTGCTTCTGACGACTACTGTCCTGCGCGGCTTGTTGCGATCGCAGTTGAGCAATTTGTTTCTGGTAGTCATTCTCTTTAGCCGAATATTGAGACTGAAGCTGGGCGATATGTCTCCGTTGATCATTCTCTTTGGATGCCAACTGAGTCTGAAGTTTTCTGTAAATTCTTAGTCAACTTTGGCATAACAATGACCAAGTGCCATACCGTAGTTCGTCGCCATGACTTTTCTGCAAAGCCTCATTAGCTGCTTTCAATCGTTGCATTTCCGTGGCAGCAGCCTCTTGAGAATGTCGATGGTCAGCCTGTTCTTGACCAAGCCGCCCTTGAAGCGCAGTCAATGCTTCTTGTGCTTCGTTCACAGCATTTTGCTTTTCTTCAACTTGACTCCTCAGAGAGTCTACGAGCTCTCTGGAGACACCCTTCTGAACACCGTTAGTGATGACCGATATCTCCATACCGGGATCCCTATCAATAGCACGCGCTATCTGACTATAATTGTCCTTGAAGAATTCAACAAATGCTCGATCGAAGAAGACGTCTGGTAATCGACCAGGAGATGATGCATCAAGCTTTTGAGGCAAAACCTCAAAGTCGCGTATCAGAGGGTGGCTACGAAGCCTTGATAAGCGACTCAAGTATAAATCTCGATCAATTCGAGACATCAAAATCTCAAGCAGTGTTGCGCGTGGAATCGGTGAGTCCTTGGTGGAAAACTCGTAAGCTGTACCCAATAACATGGTGCAGAGTCCTTGAACAAGTTCATCACTGCTTGTAGTTTGAGGTTGCGAGACAGCTTGAATCAAGCTCTGTACATTACTCCCTTCCGTAAGAAAATCATCAACAGCATCGAGATCCTCGAAAAGCCAGACAATAAGAAGCATAAGATATCCCACCAAAACGCGAGGGTCATCGTTGCGGCGAAGGCCTGATGTTACGTGTGCTGTCAGGGTTTGTATGCCAGTCACTACCTCCTCCCCATCCTCAGAATCACCCTCGGTGAGGCTCATAGCCTCTGCTTTGGCTTCTGGATTTTCGTGTAGCAGATGGAATGCAATCACGGCAGCAAACCATTGTCGATATGGATCACTGGCTTCAGCTGAAGGCTGTAAAAGAACTGTTAAAATATTAGAGGGCTCATTCGCACCGGATTGATGGCCTTCGATGGCTCTGCCAAGGAAGTGCAACTTGACAGCGAAATGGTGGGCAAAATAGGCCTCTAGACACCCAGCCGCCGCAAATCGCACGTCGAACTCTTGGAGGTCTTGTGAACAAAGTGTGAGGTCCAACAACCCGTCAATAACGAAGATTTTGTCCTGTTGACCGGTATGTCCACCAGCCCCGCCATTCTTATCCAAAGGGGACAGGACTGTCATTTGAGCGAACGCTTCTTGAAGAGGCGCATTTTGACAGATCATGTCACCACAAGTACTCAATGCCTGTATATCACGTTAACGAGGTTATCCTCGGGCTATCAAGACATCGCACCTCGGCTTTAATTTGTGTCTGAGCCTCATGGCTGAAGGCTAACTGAAGAACGTGATAGGTAAGACCATGCTTCCAAATTGCCGTTTGATTCAGGTTTGTACCTGCTGATCCTCGAACAACAAAGAGACGTATAACAGCAAGAAAAGCATACACATTGCGATTGCGTTGCGCGGTTGCCCATGAAGCAATCTCCGACCCATCAGATTGAGGTTCAAGAACACGCCCCAGCAAATCCGCAAGACGGTTTATACAGCCTGACTCTCGAAAGAGTGACTGATTCGAGCTGTTTGATCGGAGGAGGTTTGCCAAAAGAATTAAACAATCCTCAACTGTACGCCCACCCTCAGCCAAGGCACCGTCTGCTTCGATGATGGCGAACAGTCTGTCGAAGGCATTCTCGAAAGCCACTAATTTCTGTATTTCGATTGACGTTGGCGTCAGGTACGTTAGGAGAATGATAACTTCGTTACGTATAGCGTCGCGTTGGTCGTCGAGGACAGAAACTAATCGCGGGATTCCCAGGGGCGCAGTGAAGATGCATTCCTCGGTACGTTCTGTTCGAGCTGATAGGATAGCCGCAAGTAACTGAAGAGAATAAAGGCGAGAATAGAAATCGTTGGTATCGAGGAAATCGAGTAACAATGTGATGTTTTCTTGACGTTGAGTAAATTCGTCGGCAAGCCAAAGAGCAATCTCTTCTGAAGCCTCAGGACTATCCTCATTCGGACTGAAGAGCATTAATAACGTTTCAAGGACCACCTTCACTGTGTCAACATCTTCGCCATCTTTGCTCAAGCTTCCGATCAGACTTCTTAGGGCACCTGAGGCTACAGATGCTGGATAGTCTTTAGCAAAACTCCGGAGACCTAGTATGGCCGCTCTTCGGTCTTCTAACAAAGTCGCGGAACTAAGCCGACCACTTAGAACGTCGATGGTCTCTCCAACTGATTGTTTCGCCGGGGCGCTGGCAATAGAGGAGAACATGATTGCGGCGCCTCAATGCCATATGGCTTAGGAAGATTCGAAAAGTTGCATGGATGCACCTCCGGCGTGTGTCGAAACTGTTTCCCTCGTTGGTAAAGATCACGACAGAAGCTATCCTAAATAGGTAGTCGATCACTACTTAACAGCTTGTCAGGAGAGAACTGTACTAAGCCATCTGGACTTGACTATTACATAAGCCCCGATACGAGCATATTTGTGTCAAGTAGGGTTTGGACTTCCGTCCTGATCCGCAATCATTCTCCTACCAAGTGGAGTCGTGTGGCTAGTGTCTCTGCGCTGTGGAAACTTACCTACCTATCTACCAGTAGGTATCAAAGCATCATTTCGCGATTCAACAAATGTTAAAACTCCGATTCTTCACATCGTCCTTCCTTTTTCCCACCGGAGATTATTGCGTCAATTCCGTACTTGAACCCGATCGCACTACTAATCTTAGCTGTTGATAACAAAAGAGTTGTCTTTTACTTTTTTTCTTCACGTACAAGGTTTTGCGACCGAATCGCTTTCTTTTTGTCTATCGGCTTTTCGCACGTCAGTTCGCGACAAACTCTTGACTTGACAGTTCTCGCACAATCGAGAAGATGGGTATCCCAGCAGCTTTTCGATGGCTTTCTTCCAGATATCCCAAGATTATTTCGCCAGTAATCGAGGATCAGCCTCTTGTCATGGAAGATGGTTCTACGATTCCTGTTGACACCACTCGACCCAACCCGAACGGCGAAGAGTTCGATAACCTCTATCTCGACATGAATGGCATCGTCCATCCTTGTTCGCATCCTGAAGATCGTCCGGCCCCCAAAGACGAGGAAGAGATGATGATGGAGGTCTTCAGATATACCGATCGTGTTGTAAACATGGTGCGACCTAGAAAGATTCTCATGATTGCAGTTGGTAAGTCTATTCTTTGTCACCAGTACCAATATCCTACCCTGCTACTCTCTGGAACTCACTACTTTGATGCTAACGAACCGCCACAGATGGTGTTGCCCCCAGAGCAAAAATGAACCAGCAACGGTCGCGACGATTTCGTTCTGCACAAGAAGCACAAGAGAAAGAGCAGGATAAACAAGAGCTCATAAAGATGTTGAAGCAACAGAATGGTGGAAACTTGACTACCGAAAGCTTAGAAACCGTGACGAAGAAGGCTTTTGATTCGAACTCGATCACCCCCGGCACTCCTTTCATGGATATCCTCGCACTCAGTTTGAGATACTGGTGCCAGTACAAACTCAATACTGACCCAGGTTGGGCCAAACTAAAGATCATTATCTCTGATGCCACAGTTCCTGGAGAGGGTGAGCACAAGATCATGAACTTTGTCCGCTCCCAAAGAGCATCCCCCGACCACGATCCGAACACTCGACATGTCATCTATGGGCTGGATGCTGATCTTATCATGCTCGGACTTGCAACTCACGAGCCTCACTTTCGAGTTCTGCGCGAGGACGTGTTTTTTCAGGATCAGAAAGCGCGCCTCTGCAAACTCTGTGGCCAGAAGGGTCATGATGCTCAGAATTGCCGCGGCGAAGAAAAGAAAAAGGAAGGCGAGCATGGCGAGAAGGATAGTGGTGTCGCTCTCAAACCTTTCATCTGGTTGCATGTCGCGGTGTTGCGAGAGTATTTGGCGGTCGAGCTAGGAGTGCCAAACCTGCCCTTTCGTTTCGATTTGGAACGTGCTGTTGACGACTGGATTTTCATGTGCTGTTTCGTTGGTAACGATTTCCTACCTCACCTTCCGGCTCTCGAAATTAGGGAGCATGGAATCGACACCCTGACGAAGATTTGGAAGGATAATCTCCCAGTCATGGGTGGCTATGTGACCAAGGATGGCCATATCGATCTCGAAAGAGCTCAGGTCATCTTGGATGGTTTAGCACAGCAAGAGGACGGTATTTTCAAACGACGAAAAGAACAGGAGGATCGTCGTGAAGCCAACTTCAAGCGGAGAAAGCTCCAAAATGAGGGCAATGGTCGCGGAGGACGCCAGGGCGGCCCGAGCCATCCAAAAAAGATTAACGGTCACGAAAATCCTGCAAATGGTCTACCACTCCAGGCCATTGGAACATACCCTGGCCGACACGAGCAAACGCTTACCCACGACATGGTGGTCAATCGCAGCACTGCACCGGATGCGAACGTTGCTAACAAGAGTGCTGCCAGCGTGCTCAAAGCGCAACTCCAATCGCAGAAATCGCTTTCTAACGCAAAACCTGAGAATGCCGACCAGGATTCCCCTTCGGCTCTTGGCAAACGAAAAGCGTCGAGCATTGAAGAAGGAAACGGCCCAGTGCTTGATGCAGCCAGTGATTCTACCCCATCGGCCCCGACTGAAGAGGATCCTGTCGATGATGTGCGCCTGTGGGAGGACGGGTATGCAGACCGGTATTATGAAAAGAAGTTCCACAAAGACCCCAATGACATTGAATTTCGTCATGGGGTCGCTCGAGCTTATGTCGAGGGACTTGCCTGGGTCTTGTTGTACTACTTTCAAGGGTGCCCATCTTGGGAATGGTACTACCCATACCACTACGCACCTTTCGCGGCCGATTTCAAAGACATTGCCAAAATGAACATTTCTTTTGAGAAGGGACGGGTATCCAAGCCTTTCGAACAGCTGATGAGCGTCCTGCCAGCTGCATCAAGACATGCTCTGCCCGAAGTCTTTCATGATCTCATGCTCAATCCGGAGAGTAACATCATAGACTTTTATCCTGAGGACTTTAAAATCGACCTCAACGGAAAGAAGTTCGCCTGGCAAGGAGTTGCGTTGCTTCCATTCATCGAAATGCCACGGCTTTTAGCAGCCGTTCAAGCCAAATATCCGGAACTCAGCGCCGCAGATTCTGCACGTAACGAGATGGGGAGAGATGTTCTGATATTTTCGGAAGGCCATGAGAGCCTGTATGACGAGGTTCTGACCAAATTTTACTCCAAAAAGCAAGGCGATTCCAAATTCAAACTGAACCCTAAGAAGAGCGACGGCCTGTCGGGCAAAGTAGAGAAGAAGGAGGGCTACGTTCCCCATAGCGAGTTGAAGTACCCTCTGGAACGAAACAGTATGCCCGACCTAGACTATGACCGATCAGTCAGGTATGTGCTTGGGTCCCTTGTCCACGGTAATCAGTTGGCTAACCATAGTAGCGTGTATTACGACTTCCCTCAAGCATCGCAAACGCACAAGTCGATGCTTCTTCGTGGAGTGCAACTTCCAAAACCTGCTCTGACACAGAATGACATACAGGAAATGCGGAGTAGGGCGAACCGTGGCGGTAGGAACGGCGGATTTGGTCGCGGCCATGATCGAGGTGGCTACAACGGACCCGGTATGGCGCGTGGTTCTCAATACAACCGCCATCAGGGGGGATATGGCCGAGGTAACGGTCACTACCCTCCCGCGTCAGCACCTCACATTCCTCCACCACCAGGAGCCCCTGGATTCGGGATCGGAGTGCCACCACCGCCACCACCAAACAGCTACCACAACCAGCCATACGACAGTCGATACGGAGGCTCTTCGGGTTACGACCAATACAGAGGCCCTCCTCACCCAGCTAATGGTGCCCCAGGCTACAATGGCTATGGCGATGCTTCTTATGATGGTGGACGAGGCTCAGGAGGCTACAATGCCCGAGGTCGTTATCGAGACGGTCGGTCGTACAGGTAGTTAGAGGAATGTAGGTGACTGGATGTTGAACAGACAAAGTGATGTTTCATACTCCGGATAGGTGCCAGTCTAGAGTAAGGGGGCCCAGCTCTACAAGGGCCTACTGTATCAAAAAAACAAATAAAAACAGAAATTGAAGAGGGACACGTTTGGCTTAGTCTCATTGTCCTCAACTTTTGAGTGCCTTTCAGCGTGTCGTTGAAGGTGAATCGCGTGCATCAACGGCTACAGGAACATTGAACATTTGGGCTTGGTCGTGAAGGGGAAGACAACATTTTCGGGTTAGAATAGTTGGGGGCGCTGTGAAGAAATTGAATGAACACGTATGTAATTATAGGTAGTTTGGCTTTTATCACTTTCATAAAACGACCAAGACGCTCATAATCGTGTTTGTAATACATACATTGCATGTCATGGAAGTCTCAAAACGCTGAGCTCTCCTCACGCATGTACCGTACCACCAGTCAAGCGTGTGGGGACGGTTCGCGGGGTTTGGGACCACCTACCACTAGCAAGCGACTCTTGAAGGAGCCAGGACAGCTCCCAACTTGATTCCTTCCAAACTTGCACACGCTCAATGCTGCCCCGAAGATGAATGGCGACGCAAGCCTCGTCGGCTGTCTTGTCGACAGGCTCGCTACCAGAGTAAGTTTGAATATTTTGCCCCTGTGGTAGTTCCCATTCCCCTTTGAAGCTTTTGGTCGACTGATATCGGGCACCTATCGACAGCTCCCCCATCGAGCTGGCACAAGCGGCCAGACCTTACAACAAGACGATGTTCTCCAAGTCACCAGAGCCACTCTGGTCGAGCTCGGCAATACTTCGATTGCTAAAGTCATCGCATCGCTTCTGGTCCTACTTGAGGATCTTGCACGCCCATACTCGACCGTCGCCGACCATCCAAGCCATATACTAGCCTCCGAGCTATACGTTGTCGCCGTTATCGCAGACTGTTGTTCTTCGCATTGGGCGTCCCTTTCGCGTGACGCAGATGTAACACCGATCCCTTCACCCCCTCCACTCGACGAAGTACTTGTCAGCCGTCTCTTCGACGCGTTTAAGCATCTTCTGGAACCGATTCCCGAGAATTGTATCCTCCCTGCCCAGACCCTTCTTGATCGAGTGTCAACGCGGAATGTCTCTGTCAATCGCCCTGAAAGCTCTTCTGTGTCCTCAGACACGGAAAGTTCACCACCAAGCGACGAGAAATTTGCGGAGACATTGGTAGAAATGGATACACATATCAAGACAGTAACTGAATACGTCACAACATCCAGCTGGACTGCTGCTTTTGACTATCTTAGAAATGTCATTTACTCCATACGAACTAGTATTGTCACTCAGCCTGGCGTCTCTGCACCAGGATCGTTTCAGGATGCTGAGAGAGCGGCACTCGTGGTTTTGCGCCTCCTCTCTTTCTTCTGGGTTGACGGCCCAAAGCTCGGTCAAGTTATACAAGAGATCTGCTCAAGTTTCCTGCACTTCCGAAAACCGTATCAGAACACGATTGCCGTAGTCTCTCCATTGTTGATTATGAGATGGTTGGACCGCTTCCCAAGGGAGTTTGTGCAGCTTCATCAACTCCACAAGCGACTTGACGGAGGAGCCGACACATTATTCGACATGGCGCAGGCTGCGACCGATAATGGAAGACGAAGGGGCCTTTTTTACCCGCTCCAGACCACATTGTTGTTTCTCCTACCGGACGTTTTCGAAGTTGCAAGCAACATGCGTGAAGCAAAGAGCAGTAGTATGACAAAGAAAGTTTCTTTTCTGGAGGGACTAAGAAAAGCCTCGAGGAACCGAAATGAACAAGCAGCTTATTGTCTCGTCTCTTTGCTCCGTGCTGCCAGGCATTTCGACGTGGAGAGCGATTCGGCGTTAGTCAGTTACGCACTAGATGTACAAGATGAAGTTCGCGATGCTCTTTTCCGTCGCATCACCGCGCCGGAATACGGGCCCTTCGACCAAGATATGATGACTGCAGCCTTTGTAAGCTTGACGCACCTCAATCTTGACACAAGCGTTAGCGGGTTCGTCGAGAGTTGCATCGCGTCGAATGCACCAACCAGCTTCAAACTGGCTGCTGTTCAAGGATGTTCGTATTTTGCTCAACAACCATATGCCTTGAGGTATCATGAACTGTTTGATGTAGCAATACCATTTATGCAAACTCAACTCGAGGTACACCGTCTGAAATCCAATCCGCAAAGCTGACAGTAGCTGACTGCCATAGACCGAGAACGCCAAGAATGGAACGACGAACCGGCAGGAAAGCGAACGAACAGAACTTATTTGTAGCATTCTTCAGTTTTTAGATGCATCTCCAGCTCGCTTGCTGGACGATCTGTCTGCTGATAGCTCAAATAACAGCTTCTTCAAGTCTTTCCTTCTATGTGTATTGTCCGAGAACACATCTATACGTAAGCTTGCCACTGGTGTAGCAAGTCGCCTCTTCCAGGGTCATCTTGAGGCGTACCGTCAGTTTGATACCGGGCACCGTTTTGGCACAAAGGAGCTGCGTGATGACATCTGGAGCAGAAGGTAAGTCTTCCAAGTTCCCCAAATCTGAAGCTATTAGCTCACGATATCCAAGTTCCAAGGTTCTCCTTACTTTATGCGAATCTGTAACATACAAGAAGGATGACCAAAGCTTACGCGACCTTCAAGAATATTTAGAAGCACGCTTGCTTATTCTCAAGAATATTCCGGTGGGTGATGGCAAAGCATTTCCCACGTTGGGTGGCTGCCGCTTACATGCGATAGGAATTGGCCAAAGTACCAGAAGATGCAGGAGATGTTATTAGTGCGTCCTCAAGACTTGAGACAACTCTTCTCATTTCATTATGTTCTGCGAGCATCACGACTTGTCAGCTAGTGACTTCTTGCACAGGATTATTCCTCCAAGAGTGCTCGATCATCGACAAACATGTTGAGTCGGCGAAAACGTCGGCGCCTGTGCTTAGGAATGCCGAAGTCTATCGTGAGATATCATCACCGGCATTTCGATTCACAGGATTAGTCGCATTCCAGAAGCGAGTGAGGGGTCTTCTGCGTCAGATGCAGTTTCCAACAAGTGGCATCCTAAATGCGTGGGAAACTGCATTCGATCGTTGGCTCTATCTTGCGAAAGACGTTTCAACGTCCAACCTAGATGTAGTGGATGGCAGAGCACTCGCCGAGTGGCGGAATTATTCCGGATTCCTAGCCTCACTGGGTGGCATTTGTACCGCTGATCAAGCCATCATTCTGGAGGAACCAGCTCTTGGGGGTCTGAGATGGATCGACCGCGTTTCCACCGAGCATTCTGAAGAGCCATTGCTAACGAGATATCTGAGACTCAGTATTCAACTCTTGGCTTGCGCTAATGTGAGAGTGCGTGAAGCGATGAGAGATGTCCTTGCAAGTGAGGTCTCGCCAGCCCTTTATTATCCCTTATTCAGAGCCTTGGAGGCCGAACTGGAAGTGTTGTTCACTGGTGCTCTGGCCCCCGTTGAAAAAGACCAGGACAGCGAAGTAGTGTTTGCTGAACAGGCAGCATCTCTATTACGTGCCTTGGTTGAAAGACTTGAAAGTCCTTCTGATTTAGGAGCTGCTTCGTCTGTACACCTGGGGTCGCTTACACTGAATTTCGCAAAGTTTCTAGACGGCATCGTCGACACGCCCAACACTTTGAGAGTAAAGATTCGCGTGTGTCATCTGTGCGAAGTCGTGACCAAGCGAAAGGAACACCTGAATTTGCGAGACGATGTCCGCATACGAAATCAGCTACTCGAATACATCTTTGGATGGATCGCTCGCCCCCGTTCACCACAGCATGGGCCTGGATCCAGGCAAGATGACACGGCTCGCGTTCAAAAAGATTTGGACAAGGCTTGCCTAAAATCACTAGCTGACCTAACGTTTCGTTTACCTTTGCAGCCCTCCGATAGCCATACAGATGCTGGTATGAGCGAGATGAAGTCACAGATGTTTCATACATATTTCAATCGCTTTTTGTCCCTCCTTAATCACGAGCCATCGGAGTTGACCAGGTCTGACACCACGCTGAGTGTTGCACTTCGCGAAGAGTCTGCATCAAACTCGGACCTGGCAATCACCATTCTATCGAACTTACTCAGTGCCAATATTGACGTCGGTCTCAAGCATTCACTCAATATTGGGTATCACGACAACGTTGAGATCCGTACTGCATTCGTTAAGGTCCTTTACAACATCCTTGTCCAAGGAACTGAGTTTAGTAACCTGACTGACTCGGCTGTGAGTGAGAAATACGAAGAATTACTGGAGCTCCTTACCAGTGATCTTTCTCTTGCCATTTCCATGGCGGTTGCCTGCCCGAGCACAGACGTTGATGAGCTAACTATCTGTCTTCTCACCGTTTTCGAACAACGAGGGATGGTTTTTGAGCTGTTGGAGGCTCTCATTAAGCAGGAGATAGCAGATACCGAGAACGAGGCAGAGATTTTGCGCCGAGGCTGCGTAGCTACCAAAATGTTGTCGGTCTATGCCAAGTGGAAGGGTGCCGCATACATTCGAAATACACTTCAAAAGGTTTTGGAACGACTCATGTTGACTTCGAAGGATCTTGATCTAGAACTGGACCCTGCAAGAGTCAGCTCAACAGAGGAGCTACAGAAGAATGCCCTGCAGCTTCGCATAGTTGCCAAGGTCTTCATAGACGACATTTGTGCTTCTTCCACCAGTATTCCACCGGCGTTCCGCAGAATCTGTTACATCATATCAAACGCAGTCATGCCAAGGTTCCCTGATGCCAAATACACCGCAGTAGGGGCCTTCATCTTTCTCCGATTCTTTTGTCCAGCAATCGTTGCTCCGGAGGTGGAGGGTCTTGTATCGACGACACCATCCAAAGAAATGCGACGTGGACTTCTCCTCATTGCAAAAGTCATCCAGAACCTAGCCAACAATGTACTTTTTGGAGCCAAGGAGCCTTATATGTTCCCACTTAACGATTTTCTAACACAGAACATTTATCATGTTACCACATTTCTTCGCGAGATTTCTGTGCCGCCTCAGCAGTTGGAGGCACATGGTGCCATAGAGTCTTTCGACTTTGGGTCGTGCGTAGCGCTTCATCGCTTCCTGTACGACCATTGGGATCATGTGAGACAAACCTTGATATCGCGTGAAAGAAAGGACTATGGGAGGACATCGGGGGATGTTGTTCGAGGGCGATCGCCAGCCTTGGAACCCTTGAGGAACTTGATAGCTAATCTTGGTCCGCCACCACTTGCTGTTTCCTGGAACAGGCCCCAGGTTTCTGCCAATAGCCCGCCATTGTATTCCAGGTTCCAGAACTTCATGCTTCGGAACGCTTTTCGAAGCACTGAATCTTTTTTAACCGCACGAGCTGTTTATGACGGAGGCGAGAGCAAGGTGCGTCTCCACTATAACAACTAACATACGTACAAGCTGACATTGTATAGGATGGCCTGTCTATTATTTGTGTTATTCTTCGTCATATCGAGACTGAAAGCATCGACTACGACACGTTGTTGTACTGTTACCTCAAGATCGCGAGTAGACTATGGCACCGGCCTTTCGGGATTTTGATCGACGCTACTTGTTATAATGGGCGCAATGAGCCTCAGGATGACTTGTTCAAGAAGCTTGAGCTACTAACGCCATCGGAACTGTCACAGAATCTCACACGCATCTACGTCTACAATATGAATAGTGCATTTAAGTAAGTCTACTTCCTCCGCGGGACCTTCGGTTGAAGACTAATGTTGGTGACAGGCGATGCTTTCGACGTCTGCTGAGGGTATGCACCAAGAATGAGAATGGTGTTTTCAACCCCAAGAATGTAGAGTACCACTTGATAGGGAGCCTTCAAGACCTGCAGGCACATTTCCATCTCAGCCAGCTCCATCTACCGAAGGAGACAATCAGTGTCGTAACTGACACTCGCTACGTCTTTCAGCCCATCACACGATTGTCCAAGTCAAAGGGCAAGATCGAAGTGATCATCAAGGTGGGTAGTCAGTTTGTCCAGGTCACAACGACGAAAAAACAAGAGATCTTTGCGGGATTTCGTCTGGGTACTACCGTGAACGATATCTTTCGCCTGGGTGAAGTTGATGAAGCCCCGACGTCCATACAAACGGAAGACGACTCAGCTTTTGGATTGCGGGCAGACAATGGGAAGATTGTCATGTACTTTACGAGTCCTAAGAAGACTGATGTACTTCAAACAATTCGAGGCGCCAAGGCTAAGCACGGCAAGGACAACAGAAGTCACAAATCTGTTGAACGCCTCATTCGACCACAAGACGTTCCAGGCACTCTTTTGAACCTCTCTTTGGCGAACCTTTCCAGCCACGACCATATCTTGAGACTATCGTCTTATAATTTGCTGGGGGCGCTTTGCAGAGCTTTCAAGTTCAGCTCAGCTTCAAGAATCATTTGTACCAAAGGTGCGTCACCAGACAGTTTGATGAATAGTCTGCTTGTATGCTAACCAGCGTGTAGATGTGTCTGTTCCTTTGGACCCGAATCGCTTTGTAGTGGATATCAGCAACGAACTTGCACTGAGTGAGCCCCAATTGACATCAGATTTTCTGACTGAGTTCTTTGTCGGGTGGGAGAGCTTCCCCGATGAACAGAAGCCACTCAGTCTAGCTTATATGGCTCCCTGGCTGCCTGGGCTGCGAACGAACATTTTGACAAACGAGCTGGATGGCGAAAAGGGCAGAGAAAGGGTTGCGATCTTGTTCCGAAAGCTTATCGACGTGACCGTCCAAGATCATGCGCTCACATTTGCCTTGGAGCAGTCAGTGTGGCCAAAGATTGTTCAAGATGAAATTCTCCTTGAGGTTTTCATGGATGAACTTCTTAAGTCGGCCATGACTTACAGCGTGCATGACGATTCTCTAGAGGTCATTTCGTCGATCGTGGTTGGTATTGGCACGGTGACACTGCGAGGCAAAATTCTGTCAAGGCTTCGCAAAGCCCTCAACAGATCATCGCTACGCCCTACCAAATATCTACCAGACAATGCAGTTTGGGCTGAGATCTGTACATTGCTTCGATTCTGTCTTGCGTTGTCATTTGACAATGGCGTGCAGTCCCAACTTTTCCTACCTGAAATATTTCACATTGTGACAATGCTGGCGAATACTGGTGCCCAAGAAGTTCGGCTGCTTGTCTATCGCCTATTAGTGAATTCGGTCCACGCTGTATGCACATCCTTCAACCTGGACGATGCTCGATCGAGCAAACTCCGAGCAAGTCTCGACTTTCTTTGCGATCCACGCAGCGACATCTTCACAACACCGCCTACCTTTCCACGCGACGGTGCGTCAGTATCCACCTCACAGGAAGCTGGTCCTGCATTGACAGCTACAGAGAATCTCGCATCTTGTCTTTTTGAGATCTGCTCTATTGCCGCACCGACGGTAGATCTTGCTAATACATGGCGATCAAGATGGATGAGCCTTGTAGCTAGCACAGCCTTTCAGAACAACCCTGCTATTCAGCCACGAGCGTTTGCCGTCATGGGCTGCTTGGCCCGCGAGGAGGTTGACGATGACTTGCTTTACCAAGTATTGGTGGCTTTGCGCAATAGCGTCAACCGGTTTGGTGACGATCACAATAGCGAAATGCTTGTATCTATTGTCACTTCGCTCTCCAAAATGATGGCCAAACTCCCATCTGCATCTCGATATGGCCTCCAGCTGTTCTGGCTTGCCATGTCACTAGTAAGGCTCGTTCCTGCAACCCTTTTCAACTGTACTGCTCAATTTCTTGAGGCAGTTCTGGCCAACATTAGCACTGGGGAAGAGTTTGAGGGAGACAATATGGCATCACTGCTTCTCCAAGGCAGAGCTCCCCTGGACGAAGCCGCCTTGCCATTAGAAGAGATATACGGCATTCATTTTGAGCAAGATACATTCCACCTCGCTGTTTGTGCATGCTTGGCACGCGGCTTGACTGATACTATGACGAGGCAGACTACTATGCGGGTTTTATCCTCATTCTTAAGAATGACCTGCGATGTGGAAAGAACAGAGAAGCCAGAGGTCACACAAACTTCGCCTTACCTGTCCCTTTTAGTGGCGCGTGCTGTTGGTAATCATGAGATCAAGGATAGCCTTTGGTCGGTTGGAATTGACGCAGACGACATTGGATTACTAAACGGAATGCGCAAACCACCAGAGCTTGAGGCGATGTCCGATGATGCGCTATTGCTGATCACCTCTATCGAACTTATTGACTTTCAGTATGTGGAAGACACCGTCCAGACACGGAGCCTGGAGTGGCTTAACATTCTTGCCAAAGAAAGGCCATTTGTGGTAGAGCATCTGTAAGTCAAAAGAACAGAAGGCTTCGAAACAGTAATACTGACCTTTAGCAAAGATGCGGAGCTATCCGATCGTTATTGGATGACACCTTGCTTCATAGCCAGAATTCTACCACATTAAGAGCTGCACACACATTACTGCGTGCACTATCATCGAGTCCACAGTTTTCAAGAGCGACTGACACAACTGTGGCACTTACTAAGGCTCTTGACTCTATGGGCTTTAGCGGGCTATGGCGATCATGTTCCTTTAGCTCTATGGAAGATGTTAATGGTAATTATCTTGAGCTAACTGAACACTTGATAGAGGTAAGTTAAATAAATTCGAATTTTAATAATTTACTAATATTAAAGTAGTTAATAATTATTTAATTATTATAATTAGCTATTAGTTTAAATAAAAATATTATTATTAAAAACTAAAAGTATTAAAATAATATATAAAGACTATACTAAGTATAGCTTAAAACTATAAGTATATAACTGTAATAGGAGCTATATATAGAGTTGTTAGAGTTAATTAAGGATTTAAGATAGGTAATATAA